>JAGFPH010025600.1:0-10795 GCA_018207615.1 Philaenus spumarius
AAAGTTAAAGGAGCAATAAGGATTTTATATGAGATAGGCAGGAAGAGAGAGAGAGAGAGGAGTGTTGTTAGTGACTCTGTAGAACAGAACAGAATGAAATAAGCAAATATTTATACGACCCCTGGAGTGGCCTGCGCATGTCCCCTCTTTCACGCGGTGCATCATTTATTAACAATAACGAAACACTTAGAATATAAATATTATATTTGAATATAAACGATTGTAATTAGTCTTGATGATGAATAGCGTGTCGGTACAGTAACCTTAAATGGTCAACATAGTTCTTGACAAACTACAGCTGAAATCAGTTAACAAATAATTCAAACAATATACAATCTTCCACATGTGCTATATTCTTTTATTAGTCATGGACATACCACTGTTTAAAGTTTGCTATTGGGTGTGTACTATGATTGTAAAATGCAATAAATTTGTTCGTGTAGTGGGTTTTATTTTTAACAAGATTTTCCGTCATTCCAATTTGAATGTTTATAGCATGAAAATAAAGGCAAAAATAGGAAAATTGATTTGACCTTTGTTTTTCTTGTAAAATTTTACATCGAAATCGTGTGTCATATGCCTACCTACCTGTTTAAAAAGATTAAGTTCGAATCAATATGGCGGACAAAAATTTAAAACCACACCACAATGCAGACTTTTTAAACTATATAGACAGGCCTGATGAGAAGGAGGGGAATCCCCGTGGCCTGGGTTGGGGAGGGCCCAGGAACTTTAGACATAAGTTACAGATAGTCATATAATGAAGCCAATGAAGGAATTCAAAACTGAACATTCTGAAGATGTTCATTAAGAAATTTTATTAGGTTTGAGTGCATGGATGTGATAAAATAGAGTAAGTTATTTTCATGGGTGGATGAGTCGGAAGTCAAAGCTGGACAAGGAACCGGAATAGATAGCCTGAGTCGGACACAGCGTGCGGGTCCGCAGCCAACTAATACTCGTTCCGCTGTCTGCTACGCATTTATATCCTTCCTCGCGCCATTCACCCTGACTCGTAGGTCGCTGCAATGTAGCAGGAACAAATTGTTTTGTTTATTTTCATGTTGTACAGTTAAGTGTTGACATGACTAATATGTACCAATCTTACAAAAAGAATAATTAACCTTTTCGCTGCGTAAATCGACTACAGTCGATTTGAGATTTTTACCGTTCACTGCGTAAATCGACTTTAGTCCACAACGTTATAAAAACTTTTCCTTTGGCTGCGTAAGTCGATTATAGTCCCAACTAAACAGAAATGATGTTATTTAGCCTCAAGTAGGTGCTGCTCCCTGTTTCTAAGCCAGTGAAACTTTGTAGTATCACGTGTTTTTGTTGACATTTGACGTTCCAACCGGGTGTTTAGTGAAGGTTATATTGTGGTTGTAATGATTTCCATTGCTTTTATGTGTGTTTTTATGATAATATTTAATTATATTTCTAGTATATATTGCACGTGGATATTTGTTTTACATAATTAAAGTTCTGAAGTGATTTAGTGTTGGCTTAAGAAGCCTATTTTTTATAATGTAAGTACTGTATTGGTGATTAATTCTAACCTACTTTATAATGAATGAATATTTAAAATAAAACAAATACTCTTTTTAAACATTTCAAAGTATTCACAATAACAAAATTATTATTACAATATTCCATTATAGAAACAAAATTTATTGACATTATTTCAACTTCAAGAAAGTGTAATTTCTGTGTGCTAGCTAGGCTAGAATTATATGTTACTGTACCTTTGCTACTTACTACACAATTAATTATTAATTTATGCTTATAAATGTTATCTTATGCATGTTTTAATATTAAACTGTTGTAGATTTAATATTTTCATTGTTTTATTTAGTAAATATTATTTAATGTGAGTACTTAAAAATATTTAACAATTTATTAAATTTCCATGTTTTTAACCCTCCCAGTGTCTGTTATAAAATCTAAAATGCTGCACTGTTTTTGGCTAAAACGCATGATTTCGGTTAAAAATTCACCAAAAATTCAGTTTTATGCCTAGACATATAAATGATGCATGAAATTATTCAGTAAAGTATAGGGATTATTGTGCAATAAATAAAAATTACATATCTTTGCTGGAAATTTTGAGTATTCTCACCCAAAGTTAGAACATTTTTCAAAATTTTAATTTTTCAAATTTGACCACTATCAGAAAATATACCTACACCTATGTTATAAAAATTCCAGAATAGCCATTTTGTTCCAAATTTTATGTAGTTTCAGAAAATATTTACTTATATAGGCAATATATATACACATACAAGGTTTGAGCACTAAAACTAAAACTACGTACACGGTGCTGCACACACTGTTTTTTGGGTAAAACGCAAGCTTTTGGTATAGAATTCACTAAAAATACAGTACTAAAACTAGGGAAATATTGCATGCATCACATTACTCAGAAAATTATAGAGAATATTGTAAAGTAAATAAAAGTTACGCACCTTTGCTGGAATTTCTGAATTGCCTCTCCCAAAATAAGAAATTTGTTTCAAAACTTTTCTTTTTGAATTTACACTACTATCACAAAATGCAAACATCTATATTATAAACAATCCAAATACATCAATTTGTTCAAAATTGTATTTAGTTTCACAAAAATGTATTTACATTGGCAATATATTTACACACACAAAGTTAGAGCACTAAAACAAAAACTATATACACGGAGCTGACCGCACTTTTACTCGGAAGAGCTGCTGTCATTTCTAGTTCTCTTTTTGCCTCCCTTCATTGGCCTCCAGAAGTGATCCAGCTTATGGAAACACTCCCTGTGAACTCCAGAGTTGCAACCAGGACAAATAAAGCGAGATCTTCCATGTTTACACACAACACAAATGCGTAGTTGTGTACCAGGTAATTTGTCAATACGATGATCTCCATCGCCACCAGGTCCAATTGGTCCAGCCACAGGTTCATCAGGATCTTCCACTAAAGCCTCAATTATACTTATTAAAAAATCTCTTCTAGCCATTGGCTTGTCTGTATTTTTTGAGTACAGCACATATGCATTGAACATGGCGATATCAATGTAGTTGAAAAATAGCTTCTTCCAGTATTTCGTTGTCTGTCTATCACAGGAGTTGTGATAAACAGACTTGTCGCTAACATCTACCCCGCCCATACATTGGTTGTACTTGTCAATCATAACTGGTTCCATTCCCTCTTTATTACTTTTTCCTTTTTATAATTTTATCCTCAGCGTGGATGGCAGTTGACATAACGATGACCTGTTTTCTTTTTTGTTGCAGTTTATAGGCTACTAACAAAATTTCTCCTTGTCTGAAATAAAGAGATTCTCTTTCACCAAGTACACAATTTTTTATCTCTAGACAAAGATGTTTTGAATTTTTATTCATGGTACCAGTAAGAAATGTATTTCTGTCCAACAAACTTCTAGCCAAGGGGATTTTTGTGTAAAAGTTATCCGTGAAGATGTGATGACCTTTATCTAACAACTTGCCTTTCTCCATAATTTCTAATACTACTTTTTCTGTAAATGGCGTAGCACCCCTGTCAGCTAAATAATCTGTACCACTATACATCTCTATATGGTAAACATAACTGGTTTTACTATCACAACATTCAAATTTTTTTATGCCAAACTGCTTATGTTTTTTATTTCGTAGGTACTGAATAAAAGCACATCGATTTTTCATACCTACTAAACTTTCATCTATTGATATATTTTGGTAGGACCTAAAATATTTTTTGAATAAATTATTGAAAAGGTCTAAAACAAATCTTACTTTATTCCATGGGTCATAACCAGGTTCGCCTTTTGGAGGGTTTTGTCTAGAGGTTAGGTGAAGATGGCTATTTAGTAATAAAAATCTATTTACAGACATTGTTTTATGGTACCAAATACTCATTTGGGATGATCTCGTATCCCAAAAACTTCTCACGGGCCTATTCTTAGCGCCAGTCAAACATATATTCAAAATTATTGAAATGTACTTCCTAAGTTCTTTCATGGTGACATTTACCCAAGATTTTATGCGAGAGAATTTTTTCAATTGGCCTGAGTTTCTTTTCTCTTGAAGTCTGTTGTTTGCATAAATATTAGTCTCCCTAGCCAACACATTGAAAAACCCTTGTGTAAGAAATAGCAAAGCATAGGCTATAGGCTTACTATTTTTAGTAGGACATTGTTGTATGCCTGGATTCCTTACTTCAAAAAGTTGGCCTACATCTCTTTCAGGCTCAGGCGGGTACACTCGAACCCAAGGATTAGCAACTGGAAGTTGGGGAGTGTTTAGGCCTACAAAATTATTATTATTTATAGGTGAATCAGGCCTATTACTTTGTACATCTTCCCTATCTGATGTTTCTAATTCATCTAAATTAGGTTCGTAATTGTCATCGCTACCCGAGGAAAAATCAGGCAACGAATAATCACTCTCAACTACATCCTCAATATCACTGTCACTTTCTAAATCACTACCTTCTTCTACAACAAATCTATCAATATCACTTACTTCTTCATCAATAAGTCGGTCAATTTCACTATCACGGGATAAATTTCCATCCATTTTTAATAACAAACAATCACTAAACACGTAACCATAACAAAGTCCACTTAGGTTAGTTCAAACACCGAACAGTTGAGAAGTAACTGAGAGATTATTTATACCATCTGTTACCGAAAATACTAAAGCTATATACCAAAAGATGCACCATTTTCTGTAGAATCGATCGATACCTCATATAGTAAGTTTAGCAAAAGTTGAGCTCGATAAAACTGTTGTTTTGTGACGTCGTGCACAGTCGTCGCTGCAGCGACTACTAGCACGCATCTTACTACACAATCGTCGCTATAGCTACGACCGACACTCGGAGGGTTAAGGATTAAATCATGTTTTTCACACATAAAAATTTTTTTTAAAATGAAAATAGTAGTATATATTAATGCAAGACATAGTAATAAAGAGATATTTAAGTAAAATAAACCTTAATTAAAAAATTTAAAATTTAACTCATAATTGCAAAATATAGGGAGCTGCTTGGATTTTAATACGCAGCGAAAAGGTTAAGGGAACGGAAACGATACTGGGCCACATAGATTGGTACTGTTCAAAACTTACCTTAAAATTTTTAATATCACCAAAAGTAGGAATATTTCAGCTTATCTCTTACAATGCACAGGATACCTAGAGGTTAGCTCAATAAACTATAGAAATAGGTATAATTTTTGGTTTTATTAACCAAAATAAAAGTTTACATGCCCTTAATACAAAAGAAATTATTAATATGCCCTTAATACAAAAAAAGTTTGAGATTTAAAAAAAGAAAACATATATTATATTTTATTAAATTGAATTTAAAAACCCTCCCCGAAAATAAAAATCAAAAACCCTCCCTTTTAATAATAATTACAGAATTTATACAGAAAAGATTTACAAGTTACAAAGTTTTAACATGAAATACCATGGATTTGTTTTAAGAATAAATATATATATGTCGTTGGCCAACTCTAAAAGGTAATTATAAATAATTGAATAAATAGACAAAATTAATTATGAGACGTCTCTCTATATATATAAAAAAAAGGTGTAAAATTTCTAATGTGTAGCCCTTAGGGCTAAGGTCCGAAATGTGCTAGCTTGCTCCTCCCAAATTATTAAATACTAACATATCCTAAATAGTACACATATACAAAAATTACTTTCAAAATACAGCCTATTTAACACTTAACATAAAAGGAAAAGAACAACTGCAGATAGTTCTCATTTTAAATTAAGTTCTGTCTCTAATTAAAACACTGTAGAAATATTTTGTTTATATTTTTAATGTTCAGTTGGAAAGTAGGCCTTTTCTAAGCGTAGTTGTTGCAGGTTATGCCATTGTATTAAAACATTCCCTGGAGTTGGACCAGTATAACTGTATAACACAAATAACAATTTCCTTTTTAGAAAACTTGCAGTTATTTAAATAAGCATAATATGATAGTTCTTTGAGTTGGCTGTTTTATTGAAGTTTGTAGCACAAGATGGCAAATTGCTACTTAGATTGTGATGGTTAATATAACATGTGTAATGTTGCATAACACTGTCTGTACATGTTAGGTAAGCCACATGGTAACATAAAAGAAATGTTAACGTTTAGTTACATATCAGCAATATTTTGCTTATAGCTTATTAAAGGTTTTCAATATCGGTTACACTGTAGAAATACTACACAGTTATAGTTAATTAATGCATAACACTTTAGGCTTGTTTGTGGAAATATGTTTAGGCTTTAACAATAACCAAAATGATATCGGCTTTATAGTTTTTGTAGGCTGTAAGATTTACATTTAAAATTTAGGCTGTAGTAAAAGAAATACATAGGTTTCTCTAATAAATTGAACAAAATGAGTTAGGAAGTTGTACATGAACCAAAAGTGGAAATAACCTAATTAAGTTTTACAAGTAATATTTTATAATTATTAAGGTAAAGCTAAAATATTCTACCTGGTATCCGGAAAACAAAAGGTTTAGAAGTAATTCATGTTGTTCAGCGACACACCGCGTTATCGCGATCAAATTATTAAGAAATATGACATAACTACCACTTGGCAGCGTCTTCAAGTTTCGTTCGTAACGGTCTAATGGCCGACCTTCTAGTAACCCTCATGACAAAGCGAATTTTAACTCAATAGATAAGGAACAGCTGATGGTTGTCGGTTACAACGACCTCTGTTAAGTTATGCACGATAATATGTAATACCGTACAGAGTCGACATCTGGCGGAGAAAAAGATAACTATTTGGGGACTGTCGGTAAGGACAAATGATAGAAGTTGTTGATGGGACGTTACAAATATGTTTAGTTTAATCCCAGTTATACTTCTGGCACATTGAAGTTATTGTGAAATTTTACTTTATTATAAGGTAAGCTTCAGTCTTTTGTTTATTTAGAGTAAACTATAACTTTTGTAAAAGAAGAGAGGTTAAGTTAGGTCGACAGGTTAGCTCGGTGATTTTGATTCTATGAAATGGTCTTAGGCCTATCAATTAAATTAGTGGGAGCTTGTAAGTTTACATACTTTGTCTTTGTTCTACATATGTCAAACAAAAGATACAAACAGAAAAATTGTTCCTGCTTCGTGCATTTTATTTTACGCTGATCGGAATGACAATATTATTTACCATATTTAAAAATACTATTTAAAATTCACAATAATCTTGGAACACGCATTGTATTATTAATTTTCTAATTTTCTGCATAATTTTTTTTAGGACATACATTTTGATATTAACTACTTTTATTTGTGTACTAGCAACAAATCTTATAAGGTAATAGTTTTCTAGTGCATTTTCAATCCACCCTATCTTTACCAAATTAGACAAACTTCATCTTCGTCCAATAGGTTAGATCAATAAACTTATAAATCAATTAAATTACAAGTGAAAAAACATGGACCAAGACCGGGATTTGAACCCAGGACCTTTGCCTTTCCGGGGCAATACACCGTTATTTAATACACCACTGTAGGCTGCAAAAAGAATTGAGATTGTTTTCAATGTCGCATGCGAGGTATTCAGTCTATTAATTCATAAATGCAGTAAAACCGTACAGGTGAGATAACATCGACCAATATCTGGAGGATCAGGATAGCTCTGTGGTAGAGTGTTGCCCCGTAAAGGCAAAGGTCCTGGGTTCAAATCCCAGTCTTGGTCCATGTTTTTCCACTTGTAATTTAATTAATTTAACCCTTGCTGAGGAAGCGTGGTACATATTTCTCCAAAACTCTTTAAGATATAAATTATTGCATTATAATCCCAATTATACTGTAATATTGGGAGGGGGCCCTTGCCAATATTTTACCCCGGCGCCTGGGTGGCTCTCGTTGGCCCTGTATCGAGAACCACATTTCAGACATTCAGTATAAAGCAGTTTCCATTATTCCCCTCTGTATATGTCATATTATAAAGAAAACAAGTTTGTTAAGATTGAACTCAAAAACTACTTTCACAATTTTAATAAAAATTGGTGTGTTAAGATTACCGTACACGTAACACACACAAAATGTTTCTTAATGATTTCTAAAATAGTGGAGTAGAAAAAGTGTTATAAGTGAAAAAAACTATTAAAAATTGTTTGCAATTACATCTGTATTACTCCAACCCCAAAAAATATAAACCTTTGCTTTTTTAGGTTGTCCCTCTCCCATAAAGAGATTGAAACAGATTTCAAATTAATATCTTTTTTTAAATAATAGGGTAGAGTTTCTTTTCAGCCACCCTTTATTAAATGACAAAGAAGAAGCTGAAAATATCTAAATAACTTAATTTTGAACTCACAAAATCCATATTTGAAGCCCAAGAGATCGGCAACAGCGAGAAATTGACTGTCGACTGTCATCTTGTTAAACTCATCCAGAGAAACAAATTTATAATCCAAATCGCTGTCCAGTATATTCGGTTGAGTTGTGTAGAGAGTGCAGTAGTGAACCTTTAACAAATAATAAACTGGTAATCGGCTGTTGAATGTTTTTCACAATTTTTTTAAAACATGAATTAATCTCTGCATGAGGAAAACAAATTTTTAAAACTCTGCAAGATTTTAATATTTATCATGAAGTTAACACTTTAACTGTGTTTGCTACACTCATTTGTTGACTAAACCATTAATTATAAACAGTTCTTAGGACCAAACCTGGTTTCTTCCACCAATTGTCTCTTTGGTGTAGTTCATTAATGGGCCTTTGTTACAGTGTACACAGACATTCACAAAAATTTTAAAATATTACACCACTGTAACAAAGGCCCATTAATGATTGTATTGGAGGAGTTCCACATTTATAAAGAGCAAAAACATAATCCCGACCACTTACTGAACAATAAATTAAAATTTCGATCCCATACCATTTTTGATTTGATTTACAATATAGAAACCATTCCTGTGGTTCACGATGTATAGATTGTGTACATACCCCCACTCAAGAACGGAGAACCTGATCTGGTGACTATCAATTATTGACGATCGAGTGCTTTCGTGAACGGTTACCGTCAATGCGCGTCGCCCGTACATGTATAATTTTAAATGTGATCTCGTTTTGTGTTGTTAAAGTGTTTTATTGTGTGTTTTACGTATTATTTCAGAATGACTGAATGATAGTCGAAACGCATCATATGAAGTGGTAATAGACTATATTTCATAAACATTAAGGGTTGTTACGGCAGTACCACCTCACAAACAAGGTAATTAATTAATAACAATGCAGTTGGGCTACAAGCATAATAAAATGAAAATATTTGTAATTAAATTTTCTATCGAGTGGTGTAATTAGTTTGCGTTTGCGGGTCACCAAAAAATTCAACTTGCGTTGTGTATTGCGCTGCCGTCGCCGCTACTGGTCATGCTCAGCGTGTTCGTTGGGGGCGTGGCTTTAGTTAAGTTGTGAGTTAACAGGCTTGAACTGGAATTATGTAACGGCCGTTATTCTAGGTTTGACTTTCCCACGCACTGTATGCGTTTGCTTTGTAATTATTGAATTATCGATGTTATAATAAATGATGCTAGTTCGAAATAGTTCCTATCGTGGGAGACGGGAATTGTCTATTCCGTGCTGTATCGTTCTGCGTATACAGAATGCAAAATTTTCACAAATATGTGCGTGCTGTGGCAGTAAAGAATATTATTCAGAAGTGGGCTTTTTATGAGAATTTTTTAGAAGGAGTGAATAGAACGGAGTACGAAAAGTTGTTGGAACAAGTTGGAGAGTTCAGGGGAGAGGTCGAGTTCCATTCAATCGTACATTTAAACCCAGATTGCAAATTTGAAATTCATGTGAATTTAGATAATTCAAAATAATTTGATCTGAAAATTTAACATTATTTACCACCTTAGCTTTGGGATTATTATTAATCCTACACCTTTATTATAAAGAAAAGATAACATGAGGATGTGTATAGAAGGTTCCAACTGAGCTTTCCCTAGTTTATAATTAAATGAAAAAACATTATAGTTGAGTTTTACTGCTTAAATATTCCGCCTTTCATTAAGCTTATCTGATTGTCAACTGAACACGTTTTGGTAATTTAGGACAAAACAATTTTATTATGATTGAAATTTTAAACGTACAATTAGTTCTTTTTAGCATTAAGTTTCAAGTGATTGTGTCTCTGACTATAATCTGCCTTGGGCAGCGAAATATCTAAATCGTTAACTGATTCTACTGAAAATATCTCACTGAATTGCAGAATTATTATACGTACATGATCAGAAAGATCTGAAGCCAGTTTGGAAGCCAAGGTTCTCTTATAACAGCCCGGAGGTCCAACAAACACGACCAAAGGAAACGGAGGCTGATCCACAGGCACTAAATCGCATACAGTATGCTGCTTCGACAGCTGATTCAATAAGTTAAGTTTAGCATGTGAATGGTAACAACTGCTCATAATGTCTGGTGAGAATAAGGTTTTGGCAGAGACCTGAAACAAGCAGTATTTTGTCTAGAAGATAATTCAGTTTAATTTGTTAAAACGATTAAAATATTTGCTTAAAACTGTCATTAACCATTGCGCTCAGTAATGTTGTGATATTTTCATTCCTTCCTTTGAACTCAGAAGGTCACACATAATAGTACTTTGTCATTTTCTTAATCAGATTAGAGGCCTCACCCTTGAAATCGAAAATAGCAACAGCAAACATTTTCTGGACTTAACAATAACAAAACAACAGGATACATTCAAATTCAATAATTTACTTTCAGGAAACCAACCACAACCAATATCACCATTCATTCTGATTCCATCCACCATCTCTCAGCTTACAACAGCATGATCCAT
>JAGFPH010025602.1:0-10794 GCA_018207615.1 Philaenus spumarius
AGCGGCGGGTAAGTATGACTAGAGAGAATTGTGGTTGGTTGCACAAAATTGAAGTTTAACGTTCCATTTTACACTGGTGTTATAAGTTACCAAATTTCTATGAGCAAAGACTAGTGTATAAGCGAGTAGTTTCTGATCACATATTTTATATGAAAAAATTCACATGAAAAATCATTTGAAATGAAACCGGGAATTAAGGGTCAAATTTTGGACTGTGAATAAAAGCTTGATCTTTCACATGATTTTTTTCATAATAATTTTTCATGCGAATTTTTCACGTGAAATTCTAATTTAAAAAAAATAATTTTTCCCGTCTTTTTTTAAGAATTACTTGCAATTTGAAAGAAACTAATGTTTATACAAGCAAAAACTTTCAAAAGATTTGTTTGCCAAAATACTTACGAAATTAGTAAAGCATTTAATAACTTTCGTTAAGTTAAAATGTAGATGAATAATGTGTATTAAAGTGGAAGAAAAATATTACTAATTTTTCATAGATTAATATTATATATATATATATATTGAGGGCGGCAAAAGCCGCCAGATGTAATATAATATTTACATATATATCATTTCATGAATTTAACGTATTAATTTTGAGATTTCTTTAGAAATACTGTAAGTTGAAATTTTTTAAATAAATAAGAGCCGGAAAAGGAAAATATAAGAATGTGTTTGAGTAAGTTGAAGAGAATAAAACGCAAGGTCATACTTACGAAAGTTTTACCTTTTTGAAAGGTTTTTTTTGTTGAGATTTCATTTCTTTTTAGAGGTAAAATTGTATTGGGCAAAATAAGGATTCAATTGTTTGTAGGAGTAAAGTATAATTCAGTACAGTAGGTAATAATATTATTTTCTTTTATCAAACCTACTTGATTACTAATATTAAATATTTGTCTATCATCAGATATATATGGCTCGAAAGTATTATTTGTTAAAATTTTAAATACATGATTACGTATCGAAGATCCTGAGTACGTAATTGTTTGCGGATCGTCGCCAAATACTAATGAAATGGCAAATTCTATCGCAAAAACTCCACAATCAACCCCATTTAATTGTTGTGTGACAGAAGGATAAACTATAGTAGAATTTTTTGTATTAAAGTAAAATGGGTAAAGTCGTATTAAAAAATTTTTAAAGTCCGAATCTGGTGTTTTACAGTTTAAGGAATCATAAATATATAATAACTTACCATCGTAGTAGCTGCATATCCAATGCTCAATATTTGAAAATAAAATTTGAATATTTCTTTCACCCTCGGGCATGGGTTTAACTTTTGACAAAATACCAAGCCTTCCAGTATGTTGAGGCTTGTAAACTGTAAACCGTGAGAGTAAGTTATGAAATCTTTCAATGTGATAATCATTAAGGCGCCCTCCATTTTTAATAATATCACAATTACAATCGAAACTTTGAAAATGCCAAGTAGGAATACTAATAAAAGTAAAATTAAACGGTTTTATAGAACGCTCCTCAAAAATACGCAAAAGAAATTGTCTCATGTTATTATTATCATAGTTATATCTCACATAATCTGGTCTAATTCCATGTAAAAGAGATACTGCGAAAGCAATTGCAAAAACTCCACAATCGCACTCACACTGAAGTTGCTTCAGGCCACTTAATAGTCTTTCCAGATTCGAAATAAAATGGATATAACTTATGCAAAATTGAATCGTAACAATAATGACTTTTCTTGTCCTTTAGTGAGTCGTAAATAAAAATATTTTCAGTATCAAAATAACTGCACACAAAATGACCCTGAAGCATGTTTTCATCCGATAAAGGCCTGTATAAAATTTGAATTTTAGACCTTTTTGGAGAAGCAGGAACTATAATGTCATGTATTTGGAATTATGCCATACTTAATGAATTAATATTAAAACACTCTTTCATTAATTCGTTAAAACGATGAATATGTTCTATTCCTAAGTATACATCTTTAGAAATAATGATTCGCCTGAATTCTTCATTATTTACATTGAAATCCATTATGAAATTTTCTTTAATAAAATTAATACAATCCCGGCTTTGCCAAATTGGCTTCTAGGTTTGAAAAAAGTGACAAAAATAAACCACCAAAAATCCAAACCTCATTTACTTTGTGCATAGAAATACCTTTAGAAACTAAAATATCTTTTATCAGTTCTTTTCTTATTTGACTGTTTAATTTAAGTAGTTCTTTTATTTCCTGACAAATTTCAGTGATATTCAGCAATATTACTTATACTTTTTTTTATTATTCAACTTAATAAGTAAGTGAAACAAATAATCAATCATATCAATTTCTGATTTTTCATTCAAATTTTCTAAACCACAATTATCTTTATGACTAAACGTTTGGATTCGCCCTGATGTTATTGCTGTTGTTGGAACTTGTGGACAGTCATAATCTGAATTTAAATCATTTAGGTTCCAATCTCTATGGTTTATAAAAATATGAGAAAAAAAAGACTTTTTATTTTTGTAAACTGCTTTGCAATCAATAACTGGACAAGTTACAGCTTCGAACTTGGCAATATGTTCGCCAATATGACTGATAACTTTATGCTTACTGCCTACAACCTGTAGTTGACATATTTTACAGAAAACAAATGGTCTATCGACATTCGAGTTTGAACAATTGGAGTTGTCATGATTTCGCATATAATGAGATTTTGCACTGGCATAATTGTTGTACTTTTTTGAACAGAAATGGGCTGGGCATTCATAGAGTAAATTTGTAGTACCTATTTCCATGAACCAAATGGATATGGTCAAGAAGTTTTTTTCCACAGTTGAATTGTTTGTAGCAATTAACACATTTAAAATGCATGATTGTAAACTTTAGCTCTTTAATTTTTTATATTATGAAACCTAAAACAAAAATAATATATAACTATAATACCATGTAAATTATTCATATAGGACAAACCTAATGCTGTATTTACGCTTACTGCATCACTTGCTAAATTTACGCTAATCGACCACTCAAGCTATGTGCTGTTACAATTGGAGCGAGCAGCTCTAAATTGTTAAGGCCGCGAGCATGCGAACACTCTTGTGCATCTTAACTCACTTGGTATCTAAGCAGCACTGCAGCAAGGCTCATAATGTAACGAGCAGTCCAAAAGATCTGAGGCCTTAGGCCGATGCCAGACTAAGAGCATAGCAAAAAGTCACATGTGTATTAACTCATTTGCCAAAAGAAACACGAAACCTTAGGCCATAGGCCAAAGATAGGCTGTGAGAGTAGGGAACAGACTTGTGTGTCTTAACTCATGGTAAACAAGGCAACAACTGAAAGGGTGTGTAATGTAGAACTTACATCTGGCGACTATTGCCGCCCTCAATTTTATTAACAAGAAAATAAAAAAAATGCATATTCTTGATCCCTAAAAGGTCCCCCAGTAAGGGTCCCAGTCAAGTAAAAAAGTGCAGACAGTTGAGACGGTTTACAAGCATATTTTCCAATTTTAAAAATTTCAATATTCTTTAGATATATTATGTAAACAAACATACTTACAATATAAACAAAACATCCGGTATCGAGTTCAGTGTCTATCTATATCTTATCTAACTTTTTCGTGGTCACTACCGTACATTTAACAAGTGTCCGGCAACTAGTGTCGTCATGCATAGATCGCACTTCATTACCGTAGGCCTACACCTAAGCAATGTAAAGTTACCGTGTGTAACCTCTGTGTTATAAATTATTTGTAGGCCTATAAGTTAACTTATAGTAAAAATTTGTGCTCAATTTGAAATTTAACACTTTGTATTCAGGAAATCATTGTATCTATTTACACCCAAACCTACACAAAAATGCAGTTTTTTTAATCGTTACAGGCTGCCGCAAATCATTTGTAAGCCTACCAAAGCCTGCATGAGATAGTGTATCTTAAGTTAATCTAATATTGTAGCCTTCAGTCCACAAAAATCTTACGTAGATTAACTAATCCCAATACAAGAAGAGGCATAAATTTACTATACGACCCTCGGCTGATATTTTTGCAGATGACGACCTAGATTTACATTCTAAAAATGCAGGTAACCGTACTGTGACTAACGACTATAAATTAGAACTTCAGGCTATTCTTGCATTTCTGTTGGCTTAGGGTCGCATAGTAAATTTGCACCAAAGAAGAAAATGTACTAGAAGAGACCGCTTCGCTTAGCTTAGTAGATGAGTTACTTTACTGTCTTGAGTTAACACACCAGTCGTTAGGCATAAGCACCTAGATGCAACAACAACGGCTAGCAACGGTTTAGCTATTCAGCAAAAGCTTGTTAATTGTCTAGTATTAGTTTGTCAGAACGAAATCTTTCCAAATTGATACATATATGTTATTGGTAATGGACTGAAATGAACAAATCAACATGTTTTTTGCCCTGAAAAACCCAAATAAGGTAAAAATAAAACTTATTAAGTGCATATTTTGACCGTATAGGTTACCTGCATACTTTAATCGCCCATGAAAAGTAAATTCTGTGTGGATTTGTTTTGTTTTAATTTTAAATACTTACCGATCTAAATAACTTTTCAGATTAACAAGAAAATGTAAAATTTTGTTAGTCGTTATAACGTTAGAGTCCCTTGTTTACAGTTCATCAAACGATACCGTTGTAATCTGTTGTTATGTCATAGTGTAGAAGTTGAATGTCACAAATCAATTATACTGGGCGATTAGGTAACAAGGTAAATTCTGTGAAGGTTATTTTTTTCATGAGTATTTATGAGAAAAATTTTAAATAAAACAGGCCTCAAAATTTAATGTATATAAGGGCAGGGGTAGCGGCCATACTTACATCTTATTCTATTTTTGACTAGGCCTATGTGTTTACCTGTACCTAGGCCTATTCAACATTTAACAGTAGAATGTAAAACAACATCGCTGTCTGCAAAAGTATTAGGCTAGGGTCGAATAGTAAACTTACGCCATAGTATGTTTACCTGTAGGCCTATTCAACATTTAACAACAGAATGTAAAACAACGTCGTCTGCAAAAATATCAGCCTAGGGTCGAATAGTACACTTGCGCCTAATACTTTAAAATATGTAGGCCAAGACCTATGTTTAAGTATTTATTACTTTAATCTATAGGTATGTTTAGCATAAGGCTCCAACAATCAGATCTTAAAAAAAGTTAGCCTACTTAAAACGTAATTGAAAATGTAAATGATAAATTTAACTACAGTTATACCACCTGTGGGATATTATTAATTCCCTATTATTTTAGGTCATTGTAGGCCTAGCATATAAATTGGTAAAAGCATAACCAATTGTTCTGATATAGGCCTAGTAAATATTTTGATGCATCTAGAAAGAAAAATAAAATACCTTTAATGGTTATAAAATAGACTTTGGTTATATCAAATTAAATTCTTCACTAAATTCTGGATGATAATTAATTATAGGCTCGAACTACTCAAGAAACAAGAAAGATAACAGTTATCTTTCTTGTTTCTTGAGTAGTTCGAGCCTATAATTAATTAACTATCACATCTGATCAAATCACAATACAGACAGCAGAAGCCACAACAGATATTGGAGATATCATTTATCACACTAAAGCTAGAGCACAGATAAAATACCTTGCCAGTAAATAATTTTGCTAATCTACAATCAGTCAGCTGACGGGTCGCCTGAATTTTTCCGGTCGCCCGATGGAGAAACACATTTATTTTGGAGTAAACTGAAGAAAAATATCGTTTTTAATGAATAATTGATAAAAACAGCACACGAAGTCAAATATTATGATTGATAATAATAACTTAATCAATATATTAAATATTTTTACAGGTTTTCATGAGTATTTATGAGAAAATTTTAAATAAAAAAGACAGGCCTCAAAATTCAATGTATATAAGGGCAGTGGTAGCGGCCATACTTACATCTGGCGGCTATTGCCGCCCTCAATAGGCCTAACCTAAACGATGTTCACGGAAATTTGCAATAATAGTTATTGACGTGAGCGAACTAGGCCCTGCTTATAATCGAGCTTTAGCTCGGTCTCCTGGTACTGAGTTATAAAATTAAGGTAGGCTATAATACGTTATAATATTTGCTTTGAGGTTATAAAATGAATATAAATACAACCTTTTATCAACAATGAATTTATTGATTTATACAAATTTATGGAAGATACCCATTCGTTTAACTTCGGAAAAATACATATTTCTTCGTATAACATATACATATATTAATTTCTTTATTATAATATTAATAACTTCTAAATCATTTGATAATCAATATGAAATAAAAACCAATTAAAAGATAACATTTGTATCTTTATCTTGATATATAATTTAAGGCCTACATAAATACAACATTGGGGGGGGGGGGGGGGGGGGGGGGGGAAAAACCCGCAGGGGGGCCCCCCCCTATTTTTTTTTAAATATAGCAAACAATCACCAATATTTTTCAGTCACCCATACTTTTTCATTGTAGTAAACAATCGCGAGTGGTAGCGGGGAAGCGAAGCGAACAGCGTAGGGAGGAGCGTCTATTCTTTTCTTTTATAAAAGATTTCTATCATAAAAATTCTTTGATCAAATTTAAGAGGTTGGCATTACCTTGTATCCATTTTTTTGTCAATCCAGAATGTAAACAACTATCGTTGGTCACTTGAAACAATAACAAAATGTGTACAACAGAAGTAATATAACTGCAATTTCTGTTAATCGATATTGTTAAACTTAACCGTGTTTTAAATATGCCGGGTTACGGTTTCCCTTACTGTAAAATTTCCCTCCATTCGCTAGTAAAATATAATTAATTTCCCTGCCCATTTATTAGCACAAAATCTCCCTCCGTCCGGGAAATGTCCCTGCATCTAGCATCGCTGGTCAACGTCAAGCGGCACCTCTTTCCAAAAAAGGTAGCCACTTCAGGTCACCCCCCACCCACTAGACTAGACTACCAGTAAGGTTACTAGCCTAGACGTAGAACAATATTAAAAGTAAAAAAAAGTCCTATCCAACCTGCTCCTAAGGGTTCAACTACCTATATACTGTGAATACTAGTCTATTTGTTTATACAACCGACTGTACAGTAGTTGTCCTTGGGACAAGTGTGTACAGTCTGTTCCAACAATCTGGATTTTGATCGAAACAAGTGGTTATTTTTAAAATGTTTATATGATGTGAACTATGTTTAGACCACTCTCGGACGGGACCGGTTGTTTTTGTCAATGACTGGCGATTGTTGAACGTTCCACGCGCGGGAATTTATTACTTACGAAAAGCCCTCGAGACTGTGGGCAAGTTAGTAATGAGTTGCATAAGTTTAGCGGACAACATGAATAGCTTCAAGTATTTTGATCAAATAAACGTTAAGGGTCTCAGTTCGCGGTACTGAACATTCAGCAAGCGCTACGCTAAGTTTTAATTCTTTTCACAAAAATTACATGCCGTAAAAATACAAACGCGTCATAAGTGCATGTATTATTTAAAATTCAAATTATTTAATTTTATAAGCCTTTTTACTTTAACCGAATTTGCACACACAAAATGCATCTTAAAACATTTAAGTTTTGTTTAAAGTGTTAAATGGTTTTATTAGAATCTAAGAGATATACTCAAACATAATCAAGTTTTTTAGTTTAATCGAAATTCGTTTTAAATCCGTGTAAAAATTAAGGTGTTTGAAGATGTTCTTGCTTTTTTCAAAAATTTAGCGAAGTACTAAACGTCAAAATTAGTTTCGAATTTTTAAACTATCTTTACTTTAGTCAAGTGTAAAAACTGCAAGTTATACAAGGTTTGAGATTTTGAAAGTGGTCTTCCTTTTTTAACCAAGGTATGTTCTAAAAACATCAAAACTGGTTGTGTATTTTTTTTTAACCATCTGTGGTCAAATTTACAGAAAAAAGCATAAGCAAATTTTGAGAATTTTAAGGTTTTCTTTCTTTTTCAAAAAACGAACGGTCGTAGGTTTTCAAAATTGGATGCGTATTTTCAAAACCATTTCTCCTTTGGTAAAATTTACAACAAACTGAATGTTATTAAACGTTTTGAGATTTTGAAAGTTTTCTTTCTTTTTCATTAACTAAGGGGATGTACTAAAAACATCAAAATTGGTTGTGTATTTTTTAAACTATCTATACTTAAGTCAAAAAACAGCAATTAGTAGGGCCTACAACAAAAAACAGATATTACAAAAGTTTGAGGTTGGCTATTGAAAATGTTCTTTTTTACTTTCTCCACCCTATACGGAGTATATGGAGAAAGTATTGTTTTCGTCCAAATTTTCGAATTTGAAGTTTTAGTGGAATTCTCTGTTTTGGTGCTCCCTGAACCCCCAAAAAATGTTTAGTGGAATTATCTGTGTTGGTGCTCCCTGAGCCCAAAAATATTTCTAGTGGAGTTATTTGTTTTGGTGCTCCCTGTACCCAAAAAAGTTGTTTTTCGGTAATGTCTGTCCGTGTGTCAGTAAGGATGTGTACAGAGCTGGAGACCACACCAACGGTCCGATTTTGATGAAATTTGGTATGTAGGTGTAGTTCTGGAATATCTCCAGGCATTTTTTTCATTTTTTCAAATTTTTGATTTTAAAGGGGTTTTACCCCCCAAAATGGCAAAAAAACGAGAAAAATCTAAATTTTTCATAAATGGCTTTAACGATTTTGATAAAATTTGGCTTATTTGTAGCCCTTAATGTACCCCACCATATGTAAAAAACCGCATCTTTCTGAAAATTCTCGTTTAGGTAATAATAATAATAACTGATTTTTTGGGGTTTTGGATAAAAAGGGGGTTATTTTTCAAAATGTTTCAAAACCTTTTTTCGTGCATCTATACAGGCCTAATTAACATGTTTGGCGCAAATTTGTTCGAAATCGATCGAATAGTTTAAATAATAATATAATATAGTAATATAATATGGATGTGTGTTACATGCATCTAATATTTTCCATGGTAACATTTTCCTACTTTTGCAATTCTAAATAGCCCCACCTCCTATGCTACTCTTGGGGAGGTATAAAGTTTCAAACTGGGAGAAAGTCTGTGGCAGTTATCTGGTACCGTTTATTTTTAACTAAGGTATGTTCTAGAAACATCAAAACTACACTCGATTCCATGTTCACCGTGCAGTACATGCTCCGTTACGGGAGAATAGACATGCTACTACCATTACAGCGAACATCACGTTTATTGTCATGCGGGTTGCGTCAACTGACCGAGCGTAGCATGGAACTTGATGTTTTTTAGTTGGCTACTATCGCTGAGACTGTCGTAAGGATAACATGGCTTATGGGCGCTCTGTACTGCACGGTGAACACTATGTATGTTTGTAAATCAACTACTGCGGTTAAATTTACAAAACAAGGCATAAACAAATTTTGAGATCTTGGAGGTTTTCTTCCTTTTTTCAAAAACTATTGGCTATACTAAAAACATCAAATTTGTTTGTGTATTTTTAAACCCTTTAAACATCGATCAAATTACAAAATTTGCACTTAAAAATTTGAATATTTTCCTTTTTTCTTCGAAACGAAGGAGCATACTAGAACGTCAAACAGTTTGTATTTTTTAAAGCACCGATTACGTTGATTAAATTTGCAAACGAAAATGTGCGACGTTAAAGGTTATTAAAATTTCTTTCTACGGCGAAACCCTTTCTAAATATCATAATGCAATTCGCATTTACATGTAGGCCCTACCATAAAATTCGACAAATCACAATTCTCCGAGATGGACAATAGAAACTTCACAATAATACAACTGGAGAGCGTTAAAAGCAACCCTTCACACTGTTTCCAAACCTTTCACTAACGCTTTGATACAGATTTCAAAGACCCTTTCTTCCAACATCAAACCACTGAGATCTAGGCCAGCCTAATTCAGGTTTAGTCGTTCTTCGATGTAAAGTAACGACGACGGTAAGAAATTACCCACTCAAATTTAAATCGACAAAACTAGTTTTACAAATCTACGAAGAACTACCATAAATTTTTAAATCATATTTTCAACAAACTTGTCTCGAAAACGCCCGACAGCTCGTTTGTATCAGTTCCTGCTTACTTTTGTGACCAAGGCGTCATTCGTTCAGTTTTTTTTTTTTTTTTTTTACCTATGCATATTGAGTATACCTTTTATAAGTTCACTAAATTCTCTTACGTTCTTTGCTAGCTACCCACCTTGCATCATTCACAAAATATTTTATAAACATATTTCAATAAATTTGTATAATCTATCATAGGGGTCTTGCGTAAATCAGCAAAAATATGCACTTCGTACTACCGAGTTTCGAACGCCATTTTTCAACCTAAAAAGTTGTGAAACATCTTTAAATTGTTCTTAAAGGCTTTGTGCTTTTGTCTTATATCTCATAATTGAAAGAAATCGTCGGCAACTCCTTTTAATCTACAGTTTAAATGAGTAAAAATCGATTATTTTCATGGCATTTTTTGAGGGTTTTAAGCAATAATTTCCATATTTTAAGCTAACACGTAAAAAATATAAAGCCTTCTTTATAACTGAAAGTAGTTTCCCAGATTATTAATTTATAAATAGAATCCGAAACACGGTATTAAGAATGCATGTTTCAACGATTTTGCGGCTTGAGTCAGGCCTTTTGCATTGAAATCATACTATACACTCGGGAGTTTTCTTCAAGGTAAAGAAGAACCTTAAAATATTAAATTAAGTTTATTACAACAGAGATTTTTTATGCCAAACAATTTAACCGCAAGATTGCGTTTTGATTTGAGGCCTAGTTTCCAGCACCACTATTGGAAACAATTTTTTTTTTATTTTCAAATTATTGAAACGATAAAAACCGTGAACAATTTTTCATTTTTTGGTTTT
>JAGFPH010025603.1:0-10793 GCA_018207615.1 Philaenus spumarius
CCCCCCTAAAATTTAGAATTTTCGGAAACCCTTTCTTAGTGCTCGTCTAGAGCCTATAAAGAGTATTAGTGCCAAATTTCATGTTTGTAGACCTCGTGGTTTTGGAGAAACTGTGATGAGTCAATGGTATTTGTCATTTATAAGTATAGATTATAAAGAGGTAAAATTTGTTTCTTTGTTTGTATGTAGAATGTAATCTCTGGAACTACTGAACCGATTGAAAACAAAGTTTTACTAATAAAAAGCTACACTATCTCTGAGTAACATAGGCTATAATTCATTTTGATAAAAACACTTTTTATTTCAATATTTTTGTAAATTTATTAAGAAAAATCCTTAGGTTATCATCACATATTTCTTGAATGTATTTACATTCATTACCACGGCAACCGATTGAATAAAATAACTGGAAAAAACAGCTGTTTGCTCTGATATTTCCATTAACAGATGCTTTCAAACTTTGAAGGGATTATTTGCATTTCTAACTTTTAGGTTAGGTTTTGTATTCCCGAGCCATGCTGGTTCTTTTAACATTTATTATAACTGCTGTTATAAAATAGGCCTATACTAAATAATTTGATTTGAACATTTAACATTATTTACCATCTTAGCTTTTTGGGGTTATTATTAATCCTACCCTTTATTATAAGGAAACTATAACATGATTATGTCTATAGAAGGCCCCAACGGGGTTGGCGTGCAGAGCACGCTGGGGTTTCCTCCGGTTGTTTATAAAACACGTCAAGAGTACATTAGAATAAAAGTAGTGATCGTGTTGTGTATTGGTCATCCATTCAACCCAATGTTAACTCCCTTTCTAGTTTCAGTAAAGTTATTCAATATTAGTCCACACTTAGGCGTATATTTGTGTAGCATAAACAGTGCTACGAATTTAACCGACTTGGCCTGGTTTAGCAAGGGCTCTGTTTAGTGTTAGGCCTATATATCTAGCCACTGTTGAGTCATCGCATTACCTTTTCCCGTTTCAATATGGCTGCCCTAAACGGAAAAAAGTTTTTTTGAACGAAGTCCCTTAACGCGGGTTGCGGGAGGAGTTCAAAAATCGAAAATGTAATTAATTGGTTGCTACGGCAATTACAAATAGAAAATACGCGTAATGAAAAAGCCTTATTAAATTGGTTGCTAAGGTAATGAATGTTAAATACATTCAAGAAACATGTATTTTGGTTCATCTGTTTAAATTAAGAGACGATCGGTTCCGTCCGGCGTAGTTCGGATATTATCGTCAAGCGTTGAAATACATTCAATAAACATAAAACATAGAAGGTAACTAGGGGCTCTGCCCCTGGACGCTTCGCGTCCCAACCCCGCCTCGGCCTTCGGTCTCAGATGGCTGCTTCGCTTCGCTCGCAGTTGGAAAATTAGCTACAGAATCTCGTTAATCTTTGGCTCGTTTGTACATAGGTGACCTAGCACAAATCAGCTGTTTTATTTGGCAGCTGACTCAAGGTCATTAAACATTATCTCCATAAGATTAACATGGGAAGTTTGAAGGATTGTTTGCCGGAGCTCCTTCTCGGGTTAATAGCGGCTAAAGGGATGATTGGATCTTGAATCTGACGGAATATCTCTACTTTGAAATTTAATTTTCTACAACTTATGTATTTAACATTTTTTGCTATCTCTTACCGTTTTCGTACTAAATGCGCTCAAAGTGGGAAAATGAAGAAATACAAAAAAAATCGAAAAAATCTTTCCCACCCAAATGGTGCTTCCAAAATTTAAAAAATCTTTATTTCTGGCAATTTTTCCAAAATTTTCTCGTCGAGAGCTTTAATTCAAGTATGAGGTCGAGGGAGGTACGATTACGGGAAGTGCCTAATAATTAATGTCAGTGAATCGGTGAAATCGTCTAGCTTTAAGGACTTTGGGCGGAGCCTCCCTTCTCGGATGAATAGTGGCTAAATGGATGATTGGATCTTGAATCTGATGGAAAATCTCTTTTTTGAAATTTAATTTTCTACAACTTTTGTATTTAACATTTTTTGCTATCTCTTACCGTTTTCTTACTAAATGCGCTCAAAGTGGGAAAATGAAGAAATAAAAAAAAATCGAAAAAATCTTTCCCGCCCAAATGGTACTTCCAAAATTAAAAAAATCTTTATTTCTGGCAATTTTTCAAAAATTTTCTCGTCGAGCGCTTTAATTCAAGTATGAGGTCGAGGGGGGTACGATTACGGGAAGTGCCTAATAATTAATGTCAGTGAATCGGTTAAATCTTCTAGCTTTAAGGACTTTGGGCGGAACCTCCCTTCTCGGATGAATAGTGGCTAAATGGATGATTGGATCTTGAATCTGACGGAAAATCTCTTTTTTGAAATTTAATTTTCTACAACTTTTGTATTTAACATGTTTTGCTATCTCTTACCGTTTTCTTACTAAATGCGCTCAAAGTGGGAAAATGAAGAAATTAAAAAAATTGAAGAAATCTTTACCGCCCAAAAGGTGCTTTCAAAATTAAAAAAACTTTATTTCTGCCAATTTTTCCAAAATTTTCTCGTCGAGAGCTTTAATTGAAGTATGAGGTCGAGGGGGGTACGATTACGGGAAGTGCCTAATAATTAATGTCAGTGAATCAGTGTTACCGTCTAGCTTTATATAAGTAGATATTAAGCCTGGGCCTAACCTAAAATGATTGTATGTATGTTGCCGATAAGACAGATAAAATAAATTAAACATGCACACAGTAATTTTATTATCTGTTATCAGATAATTATATTAGATAATATTATCTGTTAGATTCTGTTATATTATTCAATTAGTTGCTATGGTAATAAATAAATACGATTTTTTTCCGATTAAATTTATTAATTAAATATTGAAATAAAAATATTTTTATCAAAATGAATTATAGCCTTTGTTACTCATTGCTAGTGTAGCTTTTTATTTGTAAAACTATGTTCTAACTAAAAATTCTCATATAACAGCTGCTTGTGATCAGAAGCTTAGCAACACATGTTAGTTTACATTCATTACCAAAGCAACGGAACTTAGCAAATTTAGAAACTTAAGGGTCTTCTCCAGTAAAGGAGAAAGCAACAGGAAACGCACTTCCTGTATCACTGTATCACTATCTAAACAGTGCAATTTCTTGCAGCTGAACGCTTTGACATTGCCTCATTTCAAACCATTTTATAAGTCTATCTTTTGTAATTACGTGTTGAAAAAAAAAACTGAATATTCTTTATAAAATTTCGGATCCTGCTTGCAAATTATTTTTCATTATTAATTTTTTATTGTGTTAGGAAAGAAAATCAAACTTTGTACTTACAAAATGTCAGTTACTTGACAAATGAAAGAAATTTTTAAAAATGTAAATTGCAAGAAGGGTGCGTATTGTGACTGTGCTTAAAATGAGACCTTGCAAACAATTTTATGATAAAAAGTAAACGAAATAAATGGTATGAAATTTAACGTTGCTCTTATGGGATAAAAATCCATTTTATTTTTACTGGAGCAGACCCTTAAGCCTAGTCCATACTTACAAACATTGTTTGCAAACTGAACCGATTGAAAAAAAATAGTTTTATGTACTAATAAAAAGCTACACTATCCCTGAGTAATATTGGCTATAATAATTAATTTTGATCAAAACGTTTTTTTATTTATTTATTTGTAAATTTGGTCGGAAGAAATTCTTAGGCTAGGCCTAGACTGATGAACCAACACATATTTCTTGAATAGAATGTATTTACATTCATTACCATAGCAACCAATGGAATAATATAACAGATAACAACTGTTTGCTCTAATATTTCCATTAACACCTGATTTACAACTTTGAAGCAATTATTTGTATTTCCATCTTTTAGGTTAGGTTTTTATTAGAGTGTAGACCTGAGCCTTGCAGGTTCTTTTAACCTTTATTATAACTGCTGCCTTTTAAATATACGAAGTAATTTGATTCGAACATTTGACATTATTTACCATCTTAGCTTTGGGGTTATTATTAATCCTACACCTTTATTATAAAGACAACATAGCGTGATTACGTGTATAGAAGTTTCCAACTGAGTTGGCGTGCGGAGCACGCAGGGGTTTTCCCTAGTTATTTATAATAAGTAGGGATGTGAGGCAGTGGAGGTACCAAGTCAATTTGAGTTATTTTTAGTTTCTAATCGGTTGTTTTGAAAGGGGAACGGATAAGGGTAAGAGACCTATCTAAAAATGCTACTGAACACAAATGCTCTGACCCAGAAACCGACCTTTAAGATCTGCTTCACTTCAGATGTTTTCCAAGTCAATGTACTCTCGATGCCAATTGCCAATATTGTTCTACAGCGTTGCCAGGTTGTGCGGTACAGGTGTTTTTGCACACTTTCACTCGACATGACTCACAACGCCGCTTTCATTCACAACCAATGAAGGAAGTTAAAACGCTCGTATTGTTACTGTTACTTCCTGTTTGGAGCGGAAACACAATCTGTTGGTGCAATCTGTTTCACTTCCTTTTCCCGTTTACCCCCGTTAGCATTCGGTAACGGTGTACAGTGTGTCCCGATATTCTAGTGTCTGTAGAATTTGCGTTACTAACGTAGGCTTGTAGAATGTTTGACTTTTTAACGCGAACGAGAAATATTTTGTTCCTGGAGTCATTCTGGGTTTTGTTGACAACTACCAAGAAATAAAATTTTCCTTTTTTCGTCAATATCTCTGTTATCCTTTGAGCTACAGACAAAATAAAAAAGCGTTGTGTTTGTCATTAAAAAAGTAAATTTTTTGTTCCTTTTGATTTTTTCGTAAAGTAAGCGGTTTTTGAGATATTTGACATTAAAAATTATAAACAGCCGCCATTTTGAAAATATTTCAAATAATTTTCGAATTTTTTGTACAGTGATAAAAGATTACGCAACAAATATGTATACAAAGTTTGAGCTCAATATCTTTTCTACTTCCAAAAATATTAAGTATTTTGTAAACAACACATACAGACAAACGGAAAAATAAGCCCATGTTTATGTTGTGAAATTTGTTTGTCTGGATCCCAGGAACATATCCACAAAAGGGGTCCAGAGAGTTCGGGTACACCCTGTATACGTGAAGCAAAAACTTTTTTGTACCCCTTTTTACGAAAATTGCGTGGACGGAGGAGTATGAAATTTGGCACAGTTAAAGTTCAAAAGATGAAGAAGCGAAGAAAGCTCATCTATATATATAAAATTCAATGTATGTCCGTCTGTTTGTACGTTTGTCTGTTTGTACGTTTGTCTGTTTGTATGTTTGTCCTTTATGCGTTACCAAACCGTCCATCCGATTGCTTTGAAACTTTGCATAGTAACACAGGTTAACCCTGGGAAGGTTTTAGGCCATTTACCGAAGTCCTAGGACATTAGGGCTACGCCCCAGTGGCCCTCAAAGTTTCAATGTTAATCTTATGGAAGGTCAATCTTAAGGAAGAAGAAGAAAGATTTTTTTTGATTTTATCAGGGGCACAAAAAACAGCTGTTCGTATGAAAAGCTTAAAACAGCTGATTTTGATCAACAGCTGATTTGGATCAAAAAACTTAATATAATTTTAGGTTAGGTAAATCAAGCAATGAGCAGAATCCCATTATAATTTACATCGGCCCTCAGGGATACGAATTACAGGCTTTCAAAGTTTCAAATTAAGCAATAGCGAAGCATTGGCGGGTCCACTAGTACTTTTATATAATAATGCATCAGAAATTCATAAAATTAAAATTAAACACAAAATAATTTTTTCACGGTAGTACTGGAATATCAGTTGCTTTTCTATTTGCGTATATTTCCAGGTAAAGTTCGTCATATCCGCACTAGTGAGGGTAAATCAGCTGATTGCAACAATACAATATTGAAATAATGCCCATCTGTTTAAAACATTTAGCCCAGTTTAGAAAATCGGCTCCAGTTTAGAAAATTTTCAAAATATCAACCTGAAAGTTTTTTTACGAGTTAAATATATAGATTCAAACATGTTCATGGAGTATAAACCTTTTTCATTATTTCCTTTTAAAAGCACAAGTAAATTAAAAAAGTATAATATTAGACCTTTTTAGATTTTTCATCAAAACGCTTGAGTTGATCAGCTGCAGATTAGTCATTTTTTTAAATATAGTTTTTAAAATAAGTATAGCTAAAAACAATTGTGTTTGTAACTTCTGTACCAATTTTTAAATCGATATGGTCGAAAATGAAGTCGTTGAATCCAAAAGTGTTATAGTTGAAACGAGATAGGTAAAACAGAAGACTATTTTTAAGCGCCTCGTTTTTAAAAATAACAACAACAAAAATCGTTCATACTTACTAAGAATATTTATACGGGTTTATTCAACTTGTAAAACAAATTTCATGTTGATATTCCAAAAATTGACGAAACTGGAATATATTAAAATTAGTTCGTGGGTCCTGTACTCCTAAAACCGAGAAACCCATTGATAAGACAAGTGGCTCTAGATCGGGTAATTTTTAAGATAACAAGCTGAGACTCAGCATAAATGTTTAAAATATATATTTTAACTCCTATGTCAAGTTTCAATTCGATATATTAAAATTCGGCCAATGTAGGATGACCCAACGCTTCATATATGAATGAGATTTCAACTTTTAGTGATTTCCCCTGCTGCAAAATACATACCTGCATTATCGAATTTTTTCCAGACAAACCATTGCTCGGAGGAAATAAATACATACGTCCTTTTTTATTGAAAAATACCTCCCCTACACGGTGGTATTTTTTATTTTCCTCTATCTTCACCCCAGCTCGAAATATTAAGGATAGGCTAAGAAAAAGGAAAAAAAAAATGATAATCGATTTTTTTTCAACTTTGGGAAATCGATAGACTGGTAAACTTTGTTTAATGTTAATCTACATACTTTAAGGTACTTATAAAAAAAATCAGCCGTATTGTAAATTACTGGAACTTTTGGTCTAAAATTACCCCTACCGACTGGCCTAATTGTGTTGTTGTGTTTGTTTTACTTCGTGTTTAGTTGATGTACAAACGGAAGAATTACCAGAGGCTTTTAAGCAGAAAGTTACTGAAATAAGTCAAGACTTATTACTGGCGGTATTTTATTATTTTTGCTGTAGTATAGTGAAAATAGTGTTCAAAACTCGTGGGAAAATGTTCTTTATCAGATGCTCGTTCTCTTTACATTCCTCGTCTACGATTCGCACCAGGAAAAGTCACACTTTTCCCACTAGTTGTGAATCATACTATTTCATCACACTGTACCGAAAATAGTCACTTTCAGTATCAGCTTTGAGTATTGAAAATAGCGTTTTGCCGATCTAGGTCGGCAAAATCAGCTGGAATTTTTGCCGACCTCTAAATTAGTTATAAATTATAACGTCAGTAGCGCTATTTATAATAATTATGATTTGAAATGACGTAATATTAATTTATTAGATATAATAACGATTTTAACAAACAAACATGAGTAATAATAAAAACTACATTTTGATACTATTTACAAGTATTAAGTAAAATAAATAAACTTATAACTTACTAGGGGAGATCTCTGCGTGCTCCGCACGCCAACCCCCATTGGTTAAAAGAACCAGCAAGGCTCAGGTCTACACGTTAAAACCCTAACCTAAAAGCTAGAAATACAAAAATAATTGCTTCAAATTTTGAAATTAGCTGTTAATGGAAACATTGGAGCTAACAGCTATATTATCTGTTATTTAATTGAATTGGTTGCTAAGGTAATAAATGTAAATACATGTGTTGGTTTATCATTCTAGGCCTAACCTAAGATTTTTTTCCGACTAAATTTACAAATATTGAAATAAAAAAAGGTTTTTATCGAAATGAATTATAGCCTATGTTACTAAGGGATAGTGTAGCTTTTTACTAGTAAAACTATTTTTTCAATCGGTTCAGTCGTGCCAGAGATTACCCTCTACATACAAAAAAAAAAAAAACTTTAACTCTTTATAATATTAGTATAGATTATTTAAAAAAGTACATCAGTGCGTTTATTCATGTAAAAGTATCGGTAGTAGTGTGTTAAAATTGTGTCTATTAATATTACGCGATGATTTGATATCAGCTGTTTCAATTAATTTAGTGAACTTAAACAATGTATTGTTGCCATGTAATGTTTGCGGTAATTCTCGGTTGAAAGCGATAAAATAAGGACAGAATAAAACACAGCGAAAACAAGATAAACTTTTCCTTGAAAATCAATGCCTAGGCCTATAAATTCTTAGAATTTAGGAAGGTATTTATTTGTATCGCTGTTGATATTCAAATCAGCTGATCTCAATAGTTTAGTTAGCGCTGTAAACGTAAACTATGTGTTCATTGTACTTCAGGAATATACTGTTTTTTCCATTTTTCATTTTAACCCCTTAAATAAAATAAAAATGGCGACCGCACCGTTTCTCTCAGTGCAAGCTTTTTTCCAAAGCCAGTTTGTGGCTTAGCCGCAAGTCGAATTTAAAAACTACTAATAACATTTTGCGGTTAGGAAATTTGATTTTCAACAAAATTGTATTCTTGATTTTTTCCGTATCTCTAACGGTAAGCTCACAAAATGGCAGCAAACTTCAAATTTGTTAAAAATCGTCCAAGTTTTTGTATTTTAACCATGTTTGTATACGTTTATTTTAAACCAATTCAAAAGTGTTCCATAACTTTTTTTTGTAGATAAAGGTTTAAAGAATTCATATATGCCAGTAAAAAAATGATTGAAGTAAAATTAGCAAAGTTATTAGCTCAAGAAATAAGCACGTCCGGTAACGAAAGGAAAAGTTCAACTTTAGGCCTACATAAAAAGTAGTAAACCATTTTTGTAATTTTTTTCCTAAACGTAAAAAAGTTTCGTAATTTAGTTCTAAATAGAACTGTATAAAAATATATATCAATTTCAAATTTCTTATTTTGAAAACACCAGTTTTTATGTTCCTACTACAATACTGCTAACAAAACCAGGCCTATTTTGAATACCGGTAGTAATTTAGTAATATATCCTTTGCCCAAAAATGACATATTATTATAAGAAAGTGTTGAGAATAAATCAAAGAATTGAACTGTATACTTGTAAATTATTATTCCATAAAAGTATTTGACTTAGCTTTACTTGAATTACAAAATGAAAGGAAACAAATGAAACCTCGCGGCGATAAAGGACATACAAAAAATGACCGTTGGAAGTGTTGGTACATGGGTTGAGATCACTATCACGGCGCTTTAACATCGTTTGTTTTCATTATTGCTAATATTGGAATATGATATGGAACTATAAATACATTGTTAAGTTTTAGTTATTTAAGTATGTAAATATTTAATTCTATGTTTTCCCTCAATATCGCGATATTTTTATCTACCTTACGCATTATTAAGCTAAATAAAACACAATGCCCCCTAAAAGAAAATCTTTAGCAGATAAATATCAAGAAAAGAAAACGAGAACTAGAAACCCCGAAATCGCGGGAATTGCAAAATAATGTTTCACTGGCTAAACCTTACCTACTGCCACACTATTTTTAACCTAAGCTGAAAACCACATTTGTTATTTCAACGAGCGAGGTCTACTGTTCACAGAACTGCTAGTATTATTAATGAGGTGTATGGAAATATTTCCGAAAACATACTCTCAGTTAATAATATTGAACTACGTTATTTTAGCACCTAAAAATGATGTTTGAACTTTGATTAATACTGACGTAGCTCATAAAATTCCCGGTGAACAGACGACATATCATAGCTACGATAAAATAATTTGTGATGATGACAATTACATCAATAACTATCAGGTAGAGTTTTTGAATTATTTTAATATTAGTGGTTTACCACCACATATAGCCCAGTCGGTATATGTTAAAACTACCAGTAATTTGCAATACGGCTGATTTTTTTTATAAGTACCTTAAAGTATGTAGATTAACATAAAAAAAAGTTTACCAGTCTATCGATTTCCCAAAGCCTCGTTTTTAAAAATAACATGACAAAAATCGTTCATACTTACTAAGAATATTTATACTGGTGAATTCAATTTGTAAAACAAATTTTATGTTGATATTCGAAAAATTGACGAAACTGGAGCCGATTAAAATTAGTTCGTGGGTCCGGTACTCCACAAAATCGAGAAACCCATTGATAAGTCAAGTGGCTCTATATCGGGTCATTTTCAAGATAGCAAGGTGAGACTCAGCATAAATGTTTAAAATATATATTTTAACTCCTATGTCAAGTTTCAATTCGATATATTAAAATTCAGCAAATTTAGAATGAGCCAACGCTTCATAATATGAATGCGATTTCAACTTATAGTGATTTCCCCTGCTGCAAAATACATACCTGCATTATGGAATTTTTTCCAGACAAACCATTGCTCGGAGGAAACAAATACATATGACCTTTTTTATTGAAAAATACCCCCTCCTACAAGGTGGTATTTATTTATTTAATTTATTTTTCTCTATCTTCATCCCAGCTCAAAATATTAAGGATAATAAAAAAAAATGATAATCGATTTTTTTCTCGACTTTGGGAAATCGATAGACTGGTAAACTTTTTTACTTTCTCCCCCTATACCATAGTATATGGAGAAAGTATTGTATTCGTCAAAATTTTCGAGTTTGAGTTTTTGGTGGAAATATCCGTTTTGAGTCCCCCTGAATCTAAAAAAGTGGTTTTCGGAGTGATGTCTGTGTGTATGTCTGTGTGTCTGTGTGGATGTTATCAGACCTAGAGCCTAAACCAGTCGTACGATTTTGATGAAATTTAGTATGGAGGTACTATTCCACGGTATCTGCAGGCGTTTTTTTCATTTTTGTGAATTTTTAATTTTTAAGGGTAATT
>JAGFPH010025605.1:0-10792 GCA_018207615.1 Philaenus spumarius
AAGTATTAAAATTGTAAACCTATTTTGTGTTTTGAATTGCATTGGTAATCTAATAGTATTATAACTTAGTTCCACAACGTGTGGCATTTTTCATAAGAAAAAGAGTGATATATTTTAATTGGCGCCGCAACGTGAAGGCTTTTCCCAATCTTACCATAAATAACTCCTTATTTTAAATAGATATAGAATTGTATAGTAATAGTTGTTGTATATATATTGTTTAAGTTGTGATTTAAATTAATATGGAAAACCAGCCTACATATAACCTTAGGACTAACATCAGCCTAACTCAAAGGGCTCAAGAGTCAGAAGGCTTGCCTAATTTTCACTCGTCCCGCCGAAATGAAGACGTGATCGCGGATTCATTAGGCGAAACGATGGAAGGGTCGCGGATTCCCGATATAAGCAACCGCCGGATGGAAGACGTGTCTGTAGGAGAACGGAGTTTAAGGGAAGAAATGTTTACCGATCTTATAGGCGAACCAGAGCCGGATAATGTAAATGTTAGAGCAAGTCTTGAGCCAGATACAATAAATCCAACCGACAACGCAACCCCCTCTAGAACTTCAACCCCACCCTTAACGATTGAAGATATGTTTTTTAATATTAGCCAGCAATTCCAATACCTAAACCAACAAATATCTGGTACTAATCAAGAACTTAAACAACAAATTTTAAACACAAACCAACAAATTGACCAAAAAATATCTAGTACAAATCAAGAACTCAAACAACAAATTTTAGACGTTAATAACAAATCCACCGAACAATTTAAACAAATTTTAGACGCAAATCAACAATTCAAACAACAATCCGAAAAACAAATTTCACAAGTAGTTACAGAAATGCGAACGCAATATTCTAATCTCAAAGAAGAATTTACTTACGCACAACAACAAACCAAGGCCGAATTCAAATTACAAATTGATCAATATACAGAACATTTAAAATTACATGTTTCGGAAACACAAGAACAAACTAAAGAAGAATGCAAACAATTGGTTGAGAAAAACTACCGCGAAATTACTAATACCTTGCAGGAAGAAAGAGTTCGAATACAAAAAATTGAATTAGAGCAAAACCAACAAATTGACCGGATCGGGCAACTCGTTTCAACCAATAATGATCGTGTTGAAAAGTTAGAAAAATGTGTAAAGGAAGACCAAACCCTATCCTCAAAAAACATCCATGTAGTTTGCGGAAGACAATTTGATGGGGCTGCTGATAATAATATACCTAAATTTTATGGGAGAGAACATAACCCCACAGAGATATTGAACAAAATAAAAAAGTTTCATGAGAGAAGGATGGCATTTAACCAGGGCAGCGATTCGAATATCCACTTAACCGACAATCTAGACATGTGTTTAGAGGGACATGCATCTAGATGGTTTAGCTTAATTAAAAATAACATCAACTGTTGGGAAGATTTCCAGGAATATTTTGAGAACAAATATTGGAGCCGAGAGATTCAGAGAGGCATTAAATATAAAATGGAGAAAGAGAAATTTAGACCATATGGAACACTGACCCGTGCCGAATACTTCACGGAGCGAGTTATCACGCTAAAGGCTATGAATCCACCCCTATCTGAGGATGAAATTGTTACCTGCCTAGCAGAACACTTCGAAGACATAATCCAAGACGCAAGGAGAGTCCAATGTATTAATGGAATAATGGATTTCATTTCTTTACTCCAAAGGGAAGACGTCAAAGATAGCCAGAATAGATCCCATCGAGAGCAACGCCCTATATCACCCCTGATGCGAAAAAATCCCTCTCAACCACGCGAAACACACTTCAGTCCCCGAACAACTTTCCAATTCACCCCTCCACCAAATTTCCAACCCTATAACCGACTAAATAATTTCCAACCCTCAAAATATCGATCCCAACCCCCAAATAAAAACTATCAAAATCCACCAGCACGTTTTTCACCCCCTCAATCGCCCCGAAACCGAAATTTTAACCCTACCACTGTCCAACCCTACCGCAACAATTACCCCAATCCTTCAAGACCCCAATTCCAACCCCACAACACGCCTCGATATCAAAATTATCCGACCCCCGAACAAGCAAATGTCTGCCATGCAATAGCCGAACAAGTTAAACCCCCAACCCCACTTATTACATGCTCCTCAACGACAAATACGTCAAAAAACTACAAAGCACAGTAAATGTCCCAGGCCTACAAAAAGATACAATTCATTCCCTCATACCACAGAAAAAACAAAACGACATTATCCCTGTGCAACAAAAACATCTCGGAAATATTAGGCCAATCCAAGAAACTAAAATTAATCAAAACAACCCCTCTAATAAAATAAATTTCATTAGCACAATGTATTGTGATCGAGAGTTTTTACTCGAAGAAAATCAAACTGAAAAAAGTTTAAATACAAATATCAATCAAATTAAATGTCCTGAAATCACCATCCAAATCGGATCGACGAAAACCTTAGCTTTAATTGACACAGGATCAAACATAACCTGTCTGTCTCAACAATGGTTCATAGATAATAAAGATAAAATCGGAAAATATGAAGAGCTGCCTACAACAAATATACAAATCCACACGGCTGTAGGAACAAAGACCCGCAGAGTATCTAGAATAATTATGATAAGAATGAAGATAGAAGGAGAAGAATTATATGTTAATATGTTAATTGTGCCGAATTTAATTAGAAACATAATATTAGGAATGGACTGGATAGTAAATACAGAGACGGAAATAAACTTTTATACGAAATATATAAATATGAGAATAAATGACAAGCGAATCGTTATAAAGTTTGAGGAGGCAAAGCAAGAAGGAATTCTATGTTATATTATTAAAGAAAACACACCTAATTATGATACAATGAATAAAAATGAAGAATACAACTATGTAAACGAAGATAATCAACAACGCGGCGCAAATAATCTTATCAATATTTTAGATGAACCCACTATAAACAGCACTTTAAAAGAAAATCTTAATCTAGGACCAGAACAAAAATTAGAGTTAACTAAATTATTACTAAATTATAAACATATTTTTTCGGACGCTCCAGGACTTTGCAATAAATACACCCATTCGATCCAAATTATAGAAGACAAAAATTTTAAAAGCCAATTTTACCCGGTACCCCTGATGTACCAAGAAGCAGTAAATAAAGAAATAAAGAGGATGTTAGATTTACGAGTTATCGAACCATCACATAGCAGTTTTATCAACCCTATTATCCCCATAATTAAGAAGGATGGAGAAATACGCCTTTGTCTCGACGCAAGGAAGGCAAATGAAATCACTGTTCCCGATTATGAACAAAATCGGAGCATTAATGAATTATTAGCAAAAGGAGCAGATGGCAAGTGGTTAAGTACGATTGACCTCACCGCCTCCTACTGGCAAGTCCCGTTGGCAGAAGAATCACGAAAGTACACTGCTTTTCAGTTTAGAGGACATACCTATCAATATACCGTTACCCCATTTGGAATTTCCACATCGCAAGCCGCCTTAGTTCGTGCCTTAGACGAAGTTTTTGACGATTATATAGAATCTTTTACCATTATTTATATTGATGATATATGTGTCATTTCCCCCGATTTTCAAAGCCATTTATCCCATCTTTCATACATTTTCCAAAAATTAGCCGATGCCAATATGACAATAAAATTTTCTAAGTCCCTTTTCTGCCGAAATTCTGTCCCTTTTCTAGGCTATACGCTAACTTCAACTGGCCTACAAATGAACAACGACAAAATCAAACCTATACTCAATTTTCCAACCCCACGAACCCGCAAACAATTAAAATCTTTTCTCGGCTGCATAAATTATTACAATAAATTCTTAAATAAATATTCCGAAACCATACAACCCCTTCTGCGCCTAACTTCAAAGAAAATTAAATTTAATTGGACCCACTCAGATGATGAAACCTTTAACAAAATAAAAGCAATGTTCCTGCGCACCCAAATTTTACACCACCCTAATCCTCGACAACCCTTTTATTTACAAACCGACGCCTCAGACGTCGCCATTGGAGGACATCTTTATCAAATTAACGAAGAGGGAGAGAAGAAAGCAATTGTATTTTTATCTAGATCGTTACAAGCGACCGAACAACGGTACACCACTACCGAAAAGGAATTACTAGCTATAATATATTGTCTGCAAAAAACTAGATATATTACCTACGGGACAGATTTAACTATACTCACCGACAATCACGCCCTTACATTTCTAAGAACTTGTAAACTTCTAAGCGCTCGCTTGACGCGATGGATTCTAGCACTCCAAGACTACACTTTTAAAATACAACATTGTAAAGGAAGCGAAAATTGCACGGCCGATGCCCTAAGTCGAATACCTCCGACCGACGATATAAATTCCTCGGAAGATCAATCCAAATTAATTATGGCCTACATTGAAAGGACCCAAGACCCCCGTTTGTTAATCGAATTACGCAACATTTCCAGTCATCAACATGCAGATCCAAATTTATTCGAAATTATACAATCCCTCCAAGAATCAGAACAAATCGATAATAACATCATAGAAAATAAACCTTATAAAATATACGATAACATACTTTACCAGCAATTAAATTCAAGATGGCTAATCAATGTCCCTGAGAAGTTAATAAATAGATTAATCTGGGAATGCCATATTTACTATTTACATTGTGGCTCTAAAAAATGTTTCGACATTCTACGCGAAAATTTTATATTTAAAAACATGGGACGACGCATTCGCACGACACTCGCTACATGCGATATATGCCAAAAATGCAAAAGCAACCCCCACCCCTCTATAGGAGTATCTACAGGCATAACATGCACAGAGAAAAATTACCACCTTGCAGTCGACATTATAGGACCCCTTCCGACAAGTATTGGCAGAGTCAAATATATATTCATCGTCCTAGACATATTCACTAAATTCGTCAAACTATATACCATGAGTTGCGCGAATACGAAAACTATTTTACAGAAGCTTACACAACTACATTTCCCTATATTCGGCATACCAAAAAATATACAGAGCGACAATGGTACGCAATTTCGAAGTCAAAAATGGAAAACTACCCTAGAAAACCTTGGAATTAAATTAATATTCAACCCGTACTACCACCCAAAAACTAATATGGCCGAGCGTCCAATACGCGAAGTCAAGAGGTGTCTACGAACATATTGTTCAAGAAAACACAAAAACTGGGCCAATTATATACCTGACATTAACGACATGCTCAACGAAGTTTATCACGAAACTACAGGATATACGCCTAATGAATTACAATTAGGAAAGAAAAATATACGATTTTGGGAGCCCTATTTAAATAACTGTTTCAACAATGATGTACCAACCGACGTAAAATTAATTCTGGCGAAAAAACGTATCCAAATTAAGCAAGAAAAACGAGCTAATAAACAAAATTCTAAATTAACACCTACAATTTTCGAAATTAATGATCTAGTATTAATCAAAAATTTTCCCCAATCTAATGCAGCAGAAGGAGAAACATATAAATTATTTGAACTATTTTATGGACCCTATAAAATATACAAGAGAATCGGTCAATCAACCTACTATGTCTGTGATTTAAATAATATTAATATTAAAGGTCCGTACCATGTCACGGCGCTGAAACACTACCAATGCATCGAATAGCATACAAAACACAACGTAAGACCAGCTGTTCTCAAATTGAGGTCAATGACCTACTTCCAACAGAAGAGCAATTTCCAATCATATGCCTACAGTAACAGCGGAAGACAAACTACTTAAATATATTTTTCATTGTTAGTTTTAGTTCCATGAAAACATTTATACAAATATTTTCAAGGAAAGTCACCAAGGGGATAATTGTAACAATTCAAAATATACCACAAAATTATTAACAAGCCCAAAAGAATCATACAGTAATGTATTTCAACTAAACACGCATGAGTGCGAGAGAGACAGAAGATTGATAGTAAAAATCATTCAGAAACAATCCGATCGACGACATCTAGCGGACGGAATTGCAAGCAACAAATTAACAAGATTCTAAAACACCCGACTTTCGATAACATTTTACGTAATTAATAATATTTCCAGACCTCGTATCCCTATCTTTCCTATATCAAAATTCATCTAAATTAATCAACCAATCCATCCGAATTATAAGATTAACTCCATCAACAAGCGTTCGACCGAAACTCACTTTTTTAATCCACTCGAAATCAGACCGGCATACTAAAATCTAGGCCATATCAGAAATACAATCATCGATCCTAAGAGAACCAAAATTCAAATAAAAAAATGAAGAACACCATTAGATAGAATGAAAGATTCTTCATCAAAAATGTCTTTGGCAAAATTTTATAGGAAATACCGTTAAGCCATAACAATCCATTGAAAGTCGACGAAACAACGGCAAAAGTTAGATAGAGGAAGACGACATGTTTATTAAGCCCCGCCCACAGTCATGTGACCGCTTGCAACGCGGAAAACACCAGTTTAAAAGCCAAATGTATAGTTTTAATTGTAAATAGTAGATGTTAGAAAATAATTTGTACAAGGAGCTATTTTTGGTATTTTTATGCAATTTTCTTATTTAATCAATTTCTTTTTAATTTTATTATTCCATATTAGTTGTAAAACAAAATTATTTCAAAATTTAATCAAAACAACACCAAATAAATACACTACATTTTAAATTACACTTTTCTGTACAATAATCCAAACCCCAGAAGATACGAAATTCACCAGGCCTTATGTACCCATTTCCTGAAGGCCCAAAGCAAGCCACTTTTGATCCCAGGATTTTAATTGTTGAAGAGACGCCTAAGAAGCAAGACCTATGACCAACGCTCTCCAATAAATTGAAGATTATTAGTGTTCAAACTTTGTCTACGTTTAAATAAATAACTTACCTTAACTCAAGTGAAGTGTAATAATAATAAATAATCATTTAAAGTCCCATAACCAGAAGAAGAAGTTATAAATTGGGTGAGATCTATCCATAGGCCTATAAGTACTTACCTGAATTAACTCTATCTATATTTCAAACCATACATCAGTGAAAACTTTAATATTACATATTTTGGAAAGACTTTGTAAAATACTTTTATAAGAAGAATTTGTTTGGACCATCAGTATAAATTTAACTTCGATATAATTCCCCTTTTGATACACCTACATACACATACATTATAACACATTGTACTATTTTCCTTTCCCCTTTTCAATTTTTATCTTTATTTAGAATAACTGTTTTTTTTTAATCATTACTTTTGTTTTCAATAAAATAATATTGGGAAAAGTCGGCACTGACCCCCCGAGATACTAAGAGTGTTATAAAGACTATAACGAACATTTGATTTGAATTAACTTGTTTTGTGAATAATTGTACATAGATATATTAATTTTTCTTTCTTTCAATTAAAGAAGTATTAAAATTGTAAACCTATTTTGTGTTTTGAATTGCATTGGTACTGTAATCTAATAGTATTATAACTTAGTTCCACAACGTGTGGCATTTTTCATAAGAAAAAGAGTGATATATTTTACTTCCTTGAACATTACGATGGGACACTGAGAGTAGACAACACTTTACTTGAAGCAGAAATGGCAATTGTCACAACAAAATTTGATAGAAAATAACAAGATCATTAAAAAAAGAGTAAAATTCGAAGAGTTGAGGGAAATAATTAAGCAAGAACACTTTCCTAATTTACTTAAGACAATCATACTATCTGCGTCTGTTCCCATAAAGCTCAGCATCGCTGAAAGAAGTTTCTCTGCTTCTTTCTTCTTCTTCTTCTAGAGGAGGATCAAGAACTGGCTGAGAACTTCAATTCTGCAAGAGAGATTCTCAAACTTATCTTAGTTGTACCATTGTATTTGGATAACCTAATAGAACTCGGATCCAATGCAATATTTCAATTCACTGGAAATTCGACGATAGTGGTGCTATCTATTGGGGAAACGACGGAAGATGTGTAAGCACCAATGATTACAGTGACTAGATTAGAGACAGTGTGGCCAAGTGAGGTCTTGTTTCCTATTGGTCAAGATGTCGGCAGCCATGTTTTTCCTAAATTCGAATCTGTTTACATTACATTCATTCACGTTCACATATTGTAAAAGCGATTTTACCGATTTTTTAACAGATATTTGTTAGTTTTTACTTTAAAATAAACGTAATAGTTATTTTAAAGCGATTTGTGTTGAAGTATGTGATATTGCACCAAATTAATAAGGAAATGACTGCAGATTAGGCTAATCCCACCACTCTAGGGAATCGTTTCAGCGCGCATATTTCAGAAGTAAGTACATATCAAAAGTCTTTTATTTACAACATTTTAAAAAGTTCATAACATAGGCTAATCATTTTTATCAATAGAAGAGATAAATGCAATAAATATTAGTATTACGCAATTTTAAGAACTGTTTTTGTCCCAAACCTATAATTTCGTCCGTGTTAGCCCTACGTTTGTTTATAGTTTTCAAATTAAATTGTCATCTTTATTTTTTCTTTCTTTTAGTCTTGGTGAAGGTACAATCTAAGGCAAGAATCACATTAATAAGTAGGCCTAATTGAAATAATGAGTGAAATTAATAATGAAACCTGTTTTTTGGCTTTGAATAACTTAAACTTGAAAATCTTGAATTGCCTAACCTCAAAATCAAAAAATTGTAATTTCGATGTTAAATTGTTGTTAGAGACATTAATTTTATTATTAGCTTTCAATTGAAATAGAAATAAATGAGTTAGTTTGTAAAGTTTTAATTGCTTCGCTCATTTAAAAAAAATCAGATGGAAATAAATGCATTGTAAAAATCAGAAAGTGTAACTTTGAAAATATTTAATTTGTAAAATTTATTCATTGATAAAAAAGGCTAATTAACAACAGGATAATAATTTTGCATTTTGATTTAGGCCTATTCGTTGTTTTATTTCTAGTTTTGTTTTACTTTGAATTTTTGATATTTTAATTTATTTATTAAGTTAAGAAAAATTTCAAATTTAGCTTTAAGAAAATCATTTATAAGATTTTGCTTTTCAAACTGAATTGAAACCTAAAATCAGTAAAAACAAATTTCATAATTAACTTGCCACAAAACTTTAACTCTGGGGAATTTTACGCAACAAAATTGTTGTTTAAACTTTATGGTGCATTTGTTATATAAGTTGAGAATTAAATTTAGTTAAAAAAATTTCATTATGACCAGTAAAATACTTTTTCAGATAGCTACAAATTATTGAAAATTTTTTTCCTTGAAAATAATACAAAACCTTGACTTTTATTCAAATAAACCGCATAAATAATGTAATTGAACTGCAAAATGTTTTTTTTAACGTAGAATTGAACAAAGAAAATAATAGTGCAACTTGTTTTTATATAGCTTTATTAGTTTGTAATTAACGTCCAGTATGTAGGCTACTCAACTATCGGCATAATCTAGTAAAAAATGGGATAGTAGGCTAAATCATTATTCTGTATAGGTTATTTCATTTTAAACAACTTATCTGCTTTCTAACTACTTTTTAACATTTAAAAAGTTGTTTACGAGGCCTTTATGAAATAAAACAAAAGGTTTTATAAATATTTTGAGAGTAAATTACATTATACTTTATGGCAGATAACATTACTTTTAGGAAAAACATGGCGGCCGCTTTCATGTGGCCACACTGTCTCTATCTAGTCACTGTAATAATGATTTCTCCCTAACGCTACCTCGTGGCGCGATCGTGCACTATTTTCCCGACAACCTTTTTTTCGGCACACAGCCACCGTATGCATGCATTATTTTATTATTCATGATCTATGGTTGTACATAGAGAAGAAAATACTAAGAGAACAGATTCAAACCCAAGATATTGTAGAAAGGTTTGCTATGAAAAATTGCACTTGATATAGACAGTTTGGTTTATACTTTGACTATTAATATCGCAAAGGAAGTTCATAATAATAGTAAATATTGTAATTTAAAATGTAATTATTTTGTCAAATAACAATACAAATTTGTTCTTGCGTTTTCATTTTTTGCCTTCTCTTTCCCCCTTTAAATTTAAGTGCAATCCAAAGTAATCCTATATACAGTACCTACTGCTAAACTTGGTATGTTTTTAATATTAAGAAAGGTGCAATAACTTAATTCAGGTAGTTGGATTTTTTTTAACAAGTCTATATTAGTCAAGTTTTTAAGAGATAGAATATCGGAAAATGTGATTTCCAGGTGCCTATTTATGGTATACATTTTTCCCATTTTTCTATACCCCCTGGTGCATCCATACTAAATTAGCCCCCCAGGAAATTTTTTCTATAACCGCTTATGTGAACATATATAGGAGACAACAGAAATGCAAGAATAGTAATGAAAAAAACCTAAAAGGTTCTAACCTATAGTATTTAGTCACAATATGGGCGCAAGTCTTTAGCTTTGACTGTAATATGGTTTTAAATTTCCTGAAGTTTATAAAAGTAATTACAGAAATCATTTAAAATTGTTAATTATCTTAAAAACTGTTAATTTTTCAAAAAATAATATGATTTCTGCCTATCAGATTTAAAAATGCGTAATCAAAGGTTATACATTTTCTATTTAAAAAAGTTATGGAAAAATTCTCAATAAATAATAAATATAATTGTAACTGTCAATGTACTTACCGACTTTCTGTATTAACGAATCCAACAAAGAAAATTTAACACTCTTATCTATATCATAGGTCCCTTTCTACTGTATGTATATAGTGAATCACGTGAAAAGAGGAGAAGAAATATTTATAACAGAAATTTTAGTGCTATTAAAAAATAAGAC
>JAGFPH010025606.1:0-10792 GCA_018207615.1 Philaenus spumarius
TGCCCACAACTACCACCATTGACTATAAACAAAATGGTCGCCATTTTGGTTATGGTTGTCCTAAAAAAGATTTTTTTACATCAAAATTCTTATTTCAACAGGACCTTTACAGTGATGTATCACATAACTATTGGTCTAATTTGAAAATTTTGAGTTACCCCCTCCCCCACCAACCCCCTTTCGACCAAAATTGAACAATGGGTATTATGTTTCTTTAGCAGCCCCTCACTGTAACAAAATATTGCCGCAAACCGCATTTAGCTATTTTAACAAATAACCAAGATAAAGGGGTGTGCAAGTTACTCTACAGTCACCCTGTATAATATACTAACTGATAATTTCTAGTTGAAAATAGTGTCAAAAGTTTATTTTTGACAAGGTATTGAATAATTACAAGACAAGTGTATGTCATATTATGAACAAACAAATCTATACATATAAAAGGCAAAGCCCTCACTCACTCATGTGAAATTTGGTACATGTATTTGCCACAGGGGAAATGATTTTAAAATATTTGGCCTGCAAGGATTGAAACAACCCCTAAAACAATACATATTGTTTCTCTGTTTGAAGTTATTGTTTGTTAATGATGGATGTTGAATTTTATTATCTTATTCCCGAAACGTCGTGTGTGATTATTTAACACACAAATGATGGCAAATGTCCGAACATATTGTTTGTTATATATTTCAAAAACCTTACCACCTAGGAACTTGAAATTTGGTACACATATTGCTCATAGGTACTAGAGGCGCACTAAGAAAGCATTTTAAAATATTTGGCCTTTAAAGGTTGAAACAATCCTTAAAACAATAAATATTGTTTGTTATATATCTCAAAAACCTTACCTCCTAGAAACGTGAAATTGGGTATAAGTATTTGTCATAGGAGCAAGAGGCATAATAAGAAAGGATTTAAAATATTTGGTCTGTAAGGATTGAAATAACCCCTAAAACAATAAATATTGTTTGTTATATATCTCAAAAACCCTATCTCCTAGGAACGTGAAATTTGGTACACATATTTTTCATAGGACCTAAAGGCAAACTAAGTAATGATTTAAAATATTTGGTTTTTATGAGTTGAAACAACCAATAACAAAATAAGTATTGTATGTTATAATTTCCTTAAAGCTAGAAAACAAAAATGTTTTACGTTTATTTCTTACACGATAGATGTAAAAAGTAAACCAGTTTTACATTTTGTAACGTTCTGCTAATAGGTGAAAATGCATTAACAACCCCTAAAACTGTAAATATTAATTGAATACCGCCTAGGAACGTGACATTTGGTACACATATTGCTCAATAGGGGCTAGAGGCGAACTTAGAAAGTATTTTTAAATATTTGGCCTTTAAGGGTTTAAACAACCCATAAAACAATAAACATTGTTTGTTATACTTTCCTTAAAGCAAGAAAGCTGAAATTTTATACATTTATTTCTTAGAAGATAAATATAAAAAATAAAGCAGTTTTACCATTTTATCAAGTTCTGCTAAGGTGTGAACATTTAGTAACAACCCCTATAACTATAAATATTAATTTAATACCGTTAAGAAACGTGAAATATTTGGTTCACATATTGCTCATAGGCGCTATAGGCGCTCTAAAATAGGATTTTAAAAAATTTGACCTTTAAGGGTTGAAACATCCCCTAAAACAATATATGTTGTTTGTTTACTTTCCTTAAAGCTGAAATTTTTTACATATATTTCTTACAAAACACATATGAATACATTATTCATACATTCCTTAAAACTAGAGAGCTGAAATTTTATGAAAAGTAAATGACTTTTACATTTTGTTACTTGCTGCTAGGTGTGAAAATGTGTTAACAACCCATAAAAACAATAATTATTAATATTCATACATTCCTTAAAACTAGAGAGCTGAAATTTTGTACATTTATTTCTTACACGATACACATAAAAAGTAAACCAGCTGTACATTTCGTTACGTGCAGCTAATGGTTGAAAATGTAATAACAAACCCTAAAAACAATTAATAATTTGTATTCTTTCCTTAAAGCTAGAGAGCTGAAATTTGGAACTTATTAACTTTAAGAAAATATTTAAGATGTAACCTAATCAAAACTAACCCGATCTATGCATTCGCAATTAAAGACGCTGCAAATATCAAGCTAAGACTGTGATTTACCAGTCTGTAGATTTAGCGGTTGAAAAAAAAAGACGCTCTTCACTCTGAATTTTTTATTTATTTAATTTATTTAGCACCCATACCATGACGAAGACAATTTACGGGCAACCAGTGAACAATAAATACCAAAGTAATTGAATATAAATGTTATAATTCACTTTAATAATAATAGATGAAAGAAAATGAGAGAATACTATGACAATTAATTATAAATCATGGTGATGCAACAAAAAAATTCCCTGTAGCGAAGCAAGGGTTTTCAGCTAGTAGATAATAAAGAGATGCATAAATGGTTCAGTTTTCATTCAAATTAAATATACAACATTTCAAGAAATAAGTTCTTAAAACTAAAAATTATGAAATCAAATAGAACAAAAAATACATAATTTATGAAGTTTAATGGAAAAATATCAAAAATAATGTGTAGCATGTATATATATGTATGTGTAAAACCGAATCAAGTTTTGTAGGTTTAAGACGTAGCGTTTAGAAGAATAAAACCTCTACTTCAAATATATTTAATTAATTAAGTGTAGACAACAACGCCATTTCTTTTTAGGTTGCAAGAGAACCTATTGCTCAAAGTTTAAATCAGAAGTCGGCTTTGTGTAAAGAGTTGTTTTCTAATTACACAAAGTAACAATGGGTCAACATTAACATTAATTTCTATAATACAATATGATTTATATGCCTATAGTTACAATATTCTTTTAATATTCCCGTTAACATTGTTTTATTGTAATTGTATGTAATTAATTTAATCATTGTATTATCTTTCAATAATAATAATAACGTGAGTGGACAGTGGACGTTGTAAGGAACAGGGCTGGTGATAAACAAATATTAGTCAAGAGAAAAGTGCCAGCCGTTGAGAAAAAACGAAAAACCTATGCAGGAAGCTGCTCGGTAGTGCGAGGGGGAAGGGGAAGTTGTGTGCCCTTCCTCGAAACTATCTCCTTCTCTCTCGCACAGTACTCAAAATAAGTCTCCGCTTATTAAAGCCATCTATAGTTCGTGATTTCACCACGGAGCGCTGGCCTACTGCTACGCTTAAGACTGGCTTCTTGTTACTCCCGATAGATGCCCTTGCTGTGCCGTCGTTTTTCCTGGCTTCATTTACTACTATACTCTTGGGACGTCTACTCATTTTTACATAGTCAATGGTATTATAAACTCAATACAAATTTAATTTTCCATACACGAAATAGATATAGGCTATTTACTGACAAAATATATTTGTAGCAATACAAAATTTATTATTACTTAATTATTTACAAAGTTATATACGCAATTGCAAATTTAAACTTAAAGGAAAAATAGCCATATTTACAATATCAATTAGAAAATAATTACAACAAATTGTGTTCCTGAAAATACCTATATAAGTTATATTTAGTTTCTAAACAAACAAAACGCGATTGTGTCTGGGATTGTATATAACGCAATAGCGAAAGTTTTGATTCCCTGTCCTTGTGCGAGTGGGGTTAACCCTTCGTTCAGCCAGCCGCACTCGGCAAGTAATCTAAATATAGTACAAATGAATTGCATTATCGTTATACCAATGAGAGGGGAGAAACTATCTCGCGCTCTCTCGCTCTCCACCGCACGCTAAATGGTTTGCCAGCGCTTCCTGTCGGAGTCGTGCCCAACTACAAATCTTAAGGGCGCCAAGTTTGTAAAATCTGTTAGAATTGAGTCCATAAGACCTGCGCTTCTTAACATTTAAGTATTCATTGTTATGACGGTTGAAACCGACCCTAATTACCCACCCTGCTTGCCTCAACTTAACCTGAGACGGGCTAAAAAGCTTGGAAAAAGCCTACACTGAGAGAAACGGTCCGGCCGCGATTTTTATTTTATTTAAGGGGTTAAAAATGAAAAAGGGAAAAAAACCGCATATATACATGGCTCGGACTACGAATAAGGAACATTCATGCAAAAAATCATCAAAATCGGTCAAGGCGTTCGGCCGTAATCGTGAGAAAGACAGACACACAGACGAAATGCCGAACGGTCGAGCTAAAACGGAGACCTCGCTTCGCTCGGTCAGTAACTAACTTTGAGAACAGAATAAGACAATAAGCTCAATTAAAAAAAAAATTAAAGCACATTAAGTTCTTTTAAATAAATCGCTATTTCAAATAATAATGGCCGCAATGTTCATTCTCATATTATCTTAATCAATTAAACCTTTTGAGCAAATTTCTAATGATATCCAATAATTGGTGATCTAATGTATAAGAAGACTACTTTGTTACTCTTATGTAACGTATGTCTTTGGATGTTGAAACCAGCAAAAGAAGAACGTTTGCAGTCAATTTCTCGGCCTGTGACCAGCAAACAAAGAATTCTGCCTTATCGTTGCCCTTTCTAAATCCACATTGTTTGTGTCCAATAACTACGGATGCTGACGCAATATAGCCTACGTATGTACACTATGGACTTATTTAATTTCAACTTCTCCAAGTTGATTAATAGACGTGATCTCTTGGTAAATAAATGTCTGGATTACCCAGTATCTAAGCATCAAACCTAATTTAAGCAATTTGTGATTATTGTGGATTATCAATAAAAGTAATGCTACAGATTTACCTCTGTCATTTTCTATCCATCACAATAAATCATTTAAGACAATTAGTGAATGTGGATGTTTTCTTTTTTTGAATGTAGGGCTTTCTTTCTAATTCAATAAAACGAACAATATTAAAATAAAAACTTTCTGTTTTTCCCACGGAATGGGAGTGAAAGCGTTTGCGTTACGTGTTCTTTAAGATTATAAATATATTTCTTTTAATTCTACAAAATTTAATAATAATTTATAAAATAACGTCACTGTTTGAATATTGTATTTTTTACATAAATGCACATAGTAGCGCATTTCTAATTCACGCTACGCTGATGTGTTGTGTTGACACGTCAGCTGACTTGTTACGAAAAATATTAAACCATTATTTTAAATAGGAGTGTCCATACTACGCTGACGTGTTGTGTCGTGACGTTAAACAATACGCTCTCTGACGCCGAAGCTGCAAATATAAATTTCCATATTTCGCCAGTAGGCGTCAGCTTTGAATATGGAAGAAAAACTCATAGAGCATGGGAAGACCCTATTTTATTCGATCATTTCGAAAAAGACTATAGAACTATTCCATGCAATGAAGCACGGGAAGAAATTGGAAAATCATGGCAATATCAATATTTACATTTATTTACTAATTTATTGCAAACTTAGGCCGTTTGATTGATTTAAGCAATATTTCAAACCCTTTAAAAACAAATTTTTAGTTCCTAAAACATAGCATAAAATTTGGTTTCTTTAATAACTGGCGGCAAAGTTGGATATTGAGTAATATCATTGTATTTGGATAACCTAATAGAACTCCGATCCAATGCAATATTTCAATCCATTGGAAATTCGATGATAGTGGAGCGATCTATGGGGGAAACGACGGAAGTGGTGCGTAGCACCAATGCCAATGAATACTTAAATGTTAAGAAGCGCAGGTCTTATGGACTCAATTCTAACAGATTTTACAAACTTGGCGCCCTAAAGATTTGTAGTTGGGCACGACTCCGAGAGGAAGCGCTGGCAAACCATTTAGCGTGCGGTGTAGAGCGAGAGAGTGTTTCTCCCCTTTCCCTCTCACTCGGTCTCCGATTGGCTAGTCGGACTAAGGAAACGAATTTATGTGTTCAAGACAGATTTTCAAACTTATCTTTGTTGTACATAGAGAAGAAAATACTCAGAGAACATATTGGAACTAACGATATTGAAGAAAAGTTCGCTATGAAGAACAGAAAGTTACAGTTGATATAGAAACTTTTATACTTTGACTATTTATTAATATTTCAAAGGAAGTTCATAATACAAGTAAATATTTAAATTTAAAATGCATCCCTTTTGCTAAATACAATAAGCATTTGTTCTTGAGTTTTCATTTTTTGTCTTCTCTTTCCACCTTTAAATTTAAGAGTAATCCTATACAGTACTGTTAAACTTTGTATGTTTTTTATTTTAATTTTTTTTTAATAGTCTATATTAGTCAAAATTTAAGTGCTAGCATTGCAGAAAGTGGGATTTCCAAGTGCCTAATTAATTTTTTTCCGGAATCCCACCAAACCCCGGTGCATTCATACTAAATTAGCCCCCCTAGGACATTTTTTCTAGAGCCGCCTATGATAACAGGTCTATGACCTATTTCACATTAAAACATGTGTTTTTTTCTAGGGTGAAGTAACGCCCGTCGGCATGTAATCGAAAAAAGGTACTGCGTGCTGTAACGTAAATAACAAATATTTATTACTATAATTTTTTTCAGATTCTTCTTATTTATTAGTGACAAATGTATAATATTAGAGTTACAAATATTGGTAGTTTAATATGTTTTTTTAATATTAATTTATGAAGTGATTGTAGTAATTTGATAAGTAATTACAATTTTATTCTAACTTTAACACTTGACTGATATATATTTCATTTGGTTTGAATATTTACACTTTTGTATTCTTTTTTCCTATTTATTGTGGCTGTGTAAGCAAAATTTTTAAAGGTAATTTATTTACAAAATGTTAGTATTTTATTCTTAAAATGCTTTTCATGATATTTTTCAATACAATATGTAAGCAATACTTGAGATAATTTTTAAGGTAAAAGAAACATCATCGATAATTTATACAAACTGTGATTTAGACGAGAAGGGTTTATTTATAAGTCTACGGAAGAAAGAAATGTAAGGCGTTTTCTTCTATTATTATATTAAGTTTGGTTGAACGATGTATGATTTTGTGCGAGGTCAAGAGCGAGAGAGCGCGAGATACAATGTTTTCTTCCCCTATTTTTCTGGTATGTAACGACCATACAGAGCGAGAGCGACTATGAAAGAAAGATACGGAAAATGAAGCAGAGCTATTTTCAGTCAAATGAGAAATGATGAGACGGCAGGCAATGAATATTTAGGCGTTTAATATTAATTGCTGTATATTCCGTTGAAGTTGTAGGTGGTGTGTTTTGTAGCATTTGGTTAGTTATTGTTTATGATGAGTACTAAAAAAAAAAATGGAGGGAGAAAGTGTTCTTACATTAATTATCAGAATTCATCAACCAATGCAGATGTACCTTTTTTCTATTTTCCAGTGAGCGATAAAGAAAGGTAAGAGATAGACTAGTAGTTAGATCTAAATAGTTAATTTTTGTTAAAGTGACTGCAAATAACGTATTACAATAAAACATTGTTATGGTAATTATTACGTGGTTCTAGTAATATAATAATTGAAGAGAAGTTTACAATTTGTACAAAATGTGTACAGTCCAGTTCTATGATTTGTTCTCTACAATTTGGTACAAATAAATTTGATTTTTAATAAAGTATATAATATTCGTAATTCCATTTTCAAAATAGGCCTGCTTTAGTAGCGTGACGCAGGAACATAAAAACATGTATTTTCTGAAATCTTTTTGAAATTGATATTTATTTTTATGCACTTCTAAGTTCTATTTAGAACTAAATTACAAAACTTTTTTTTATCTTGAAAGAAATTATAAACAATATTTTACAGTGTTATATAACTTTATTTACATAATTTTTGGTGAAATTTGTCAGACGTTTAGACAATTTCTTTCATTCTAGAATTTCTGAGACCAAAATAAAAGGATACTTAACATTTTAAAGTATACAGTTCAATTCTATGTTTTATTCTCTACAATTTGGTATAATATAAATTAATTTTGAGGTAAAAAATATATCGGCCTACTCATTTTCAAAATAGGCCTGTTTTAGTAGCGTTTCTTGTCGCAGGAACATAAAAACATGTATTTTCTGAAAAAAAGTTTTGAATTTGATAATTATGTTTATACTCTTCTATTTATAACTAAATTTGTATATTTTGAAAAAAATACAAAAAAATGTTATCTGCTTTTTATATTGGAATAAAGTTGAATATTTTTCTTCCGTTAGGGCCTATTGAAAATTTTTTTTATCTTGAGCCAATAACTTTTGTAATTTTACATCAATAAATTTTTTAGTTGCTAATATTAATTTTCTGAACATTTTTCTATATAAAAAAAGCTGTGGAACACTTTGAATTTGTTACAATTACTATTTTTTACGAGTTTTTGAAAATATGCTTGCAAGTGGCCAAAACTCCAAAAAATTTTACACCACCGGTTAGAGGGAGTTTGTTCTACGTCAATCCACTGCAGAGATATGTAAAATGCTAAACACAGTACGTTGTTCAATCTTGCTTATTTCTGAACATATATTGATGAAACTTGGTAATAGTAACTTCATTAGTCCAGATTATATTGTTATTTGCTTAAACCCAAGTATTTTAAGCCCACATGGCAGCAAACCTACGTACTCATAGCACATGTAATTTTATGGCGAATAACTAACATTATACATCTCCCTTATTAATGAACATACGTTGATAACACTTGGTGTAAGGCTTCATATGCTTGTAATCAATTGATATTTTGATCAAAAATAAAACATTTTGTGAACCCAGTTGCAGCAATCCTATATAGGTTCTCATTTCTAATGTTATTATTATGAGAAATAAATCAAATGCTATATCTTGTTTATTTAAAAATATAATATTATGATAAAACTTGTTAAGTGGCTTCATCAATATTATACAAGCATTGGATATTTCCAATCCCAAATATACAAGCATTGGAAATTCTCCGAGTGCGCAGATTTGCTGCGACTGGGGTATTTTATTTTTAAAGTATTAATCTGATTTAATAAATCCTTATAACATGGACAGTTTTTGGTAAATTATATTTAAAGCATATGCGTTAAAAATTTTGATGTTGATTGGTACTATGTTAAAGATTGACTAAAATCATAGTAAGAATTTTACTGGTTAAAAAAACTTGTATCTTTTAATTTTAGTACAAGGTTAAAAAAGTTAGAAATCGTGTTAATTAAAATTGTTTATTTAAAATAAATTATAAACATAATAGTCAAGAAAGTACTTTCAATAGTGGTAAAGTAGTCCACAACTCACTAATAAACAGTAAACTTCAATTTTTAGTAATGCGATATATTTTAACTATTCAAAGTGTAAACAAACTGTGAAAAATATTTTTACAATTGGGGGAGGGTTATGACCCTGGTTACGCCTATGGTTAACTGGCAGTATCTTTTTTCGATCCAGTGTCCATAGAAAAAAAACACATGTTTATAATGTTAAATAGGTCATAAGACCAGTTATAAACTTAAAGAATAGGCTATTTGTTTGTATATTTTAATATATGTATTTAAAAAATCTAGTGATCTCTCAGTGGTCGAAATTCGACCATAATTCATTACAATTTTTTATTTGAATGTTATTAAGGTTATATTGTCAAAGACTAGACTATACCTGTATAATCACAGATTTCGCCAAGGCTACAAAGTTATTTGCCATCTTTTTCAAATTATATAACATTTAAATAAAAAACAAATTCAAAAATGAAGATTGAATACTTTTTTATATATTTTTTTATAGAAATAAAAAACCAGGTGATTAAATAAAATGTTGTCCATTGAACTTGACATACATATTTTTATAATTTAATAAGTGATTCAAAACTTCTGGGAAAACGATTTTTTTTTATACATTACGATGCATAAATTTAATGGTCTGCTCCAGTAAAAGAGAAAGCAATCGGCAACTCGCACGAGGATAGGCTTAACAATGTAGTTTCAGGGAGCAGAGTGCTTTGACATTGACTCACTTCAAACAATTTTATAATTTTTTTACAGTTTTATATAATTTTTATATTTGCGTGATGAGAAATAAACTAAAGATTCTGTATTAAATTTTGGATCCGGCTTTCGTTTTACTTTTTTGAATTTTATTTTAATTTTCTGAGGAAAATAATTCCAACTTGGTATTTAAAAAATTGTCAATTGTATAACAAATGGAAGGTATTTAAAACAAACGTTTACATACATGGCTGATTGTAATTTAAAGATTATATTTTATTTATTTTTCAGAAATTGCAGTATAAACTAATCATATTTATAAACTGGACTGTCAATATGCATGTAGCAATAAAACGAGAAACAAAACTATTAATTCATTATTTACAAAGTATTATAAACTCAATACAAATTTAATTTTCCATACACGAAATAGATATAGGCTATTTACTGACAAAATATATTTGTAGCAATACAAAATTTATTATTACTTAATTATTTACAAAGTTATATACGCAATTGCAAATTTAAACTTAAAGGAAAAATAGCCATATTTACAATATCAATTAGAAAATAATTACAACAAATTGTGTTCCTGAAAATACCTATATAAGTTATATCATTGAAGAAACAACACTATAAGAAGCGAAACCTAATGGGCTATAAGCGGACGCTTGCATGTTAGTTCATTTCGAAGCCACTCGGAGCGCCACTAGTCTTTTGCTGCTCCTTGAGATGAAACTGACATTATAGGCAGAGTTTAAATTTCGCCGCACCACCAGACCGCGAATATATCTCCCTCTTGCACTGTCTCCTGTCTGGCAGAAAATGCTTTGACCTCCTTTCAACATCCCCAACGAAGAGAATAATTTAGTTTTCGTTTTGGAGGGAGCAAGCACATGTTTCAATATTTGGCGCACGTTGCAACTATATTATACAGTACTGTT
>JAGFPH010025607.1:0-10792 GCA_018207615.1 Philaenus spumarius
TGATTTAACAGATTGCATCCTATTATTAATGGTTTGGTTAATTTAGGCACTATTAGAAATATTCCATGGACTGTCCTATCCGCTATGGTTATCGGTAACATTATTTGTTTCGCGATTTTTTGTTTCCTTCCTTTTATCGCTATCACGATCTCCACATTAGCCACCTGTAGTTCCATGAATTTATGTCCTTTCGCCTTCAATTGTTTTAAATATTCCTCTTGAATGACCGACCATTGGGCACCGGTATCTATTTCTATTTACACGGAATTATTAAATATTTTACCGTCGATCGTTGGACAATATATTTGTTCGGTTTTTATATTTAATTCCCCCGGCTCTTCCAATAACTCTTCCCTCATATCAAAAGAAATATTTTGCAATTTTATTTGCAACCTACTATACTTTTTTAATTTGGATGAATTTAATTTTGATTTTTGCTTGACTTCGGCTCCCGAATCCGATTCTAATTTCCGTTCCTGGCCTATTTTTCTATTTTCCGGGACCCTATAACCTAGTTTTTTGGACTTGGTTTAGGAACACTCGAATTGGTAGGATTAGGTTTTGTGGGTGTTGGGTGTTGGCTAGTGCTAGGTCTATCACAATAGGATCGTTGGTAAGGGTTTCTAGGAGGGTTAGATGAGTCCGGGGCTCTTGCCTGTGTCCTATCAGGGTTCCCGCTCGTTTTCGGCCTTTCATCTTTCTCCATGGCTTCGAACGCCCTTAACAACTCAATCGCCTCTTCAAAACTCTCGCTCGGTTTTCCTACGCTCGCCACTTGAATTCTTGAATCGAAATGTCGCAACAATCTATTAATTACAAATTTTTCTGATATCGCGGGATCTAAGAATGTCGCCTTTTTTACCATCTTGCAAAAATATTCGACGCGTGACATCGATCCTCGATCGTTGTATCTCCCGTTTTCGATTTGGTTTCGGAGCATCTGTTGCTCTTGATAACCCCAAAAATTTTCAATAAATTTAACTTTAAACTCTTCATAGGTGGTACTCCCCCGCTTTACTATTCCCCACCAATCTAGAACTGAACCTTTAATTTGTTTTTCTATGATTTTAAGTTTATCTTCCCCCTCTAAGTTCGGGTCGATTTCGGCAAAATGCTCCTCCATATCTTTAATAAATTTCATAGGGCTACCTCGCGCATTTCCCCAAAATTCAGGTAATCTAATTTGTTCCCCCGGACTTGGATGAACATACACTACTCTTTTTTCTGCGCCGCCTATACCTCGGGACGCGCTAATGTCCTTAACTTTTTTCTCCAATACTTTCACGGAGAGTTCTACTTTCTTTCCCTGAATTGTATTCTCTTCGATTCTCTCTTTATTCTCTCTATCTGCGATTTTAAAAATATCTATATCCTCTTTAATTTCGGTAATTTGCACCTCGCATCGGTCTACTCGGCCGTGGATTAACTCGATACTTTCTTTTAGATCGTTTTTTAACCCGCCTACCGCTGCTAATATTTCTTCACTATTTTTCCGCTCTCGTTCTTCGCGTTCTTGCTTCTCGGCTAACTCTTTCGCCTCGCGTTCTTGCTTTTCCACTAACCGCTCTCGTTTCTCGGTGAATTCCCTTTCTTCGCGAATTTTCTTTTCAGCTAACCGCTCCTGTCTTTCAAAATATTCTCTCTCCTCCCGCTCTTTCTTTTCCGCTAACTCCCTCTCTTCGCGTTCTTTTTCTTTCACTTCGCGTTCTTGTTTTTCGGCTAACTCTTTCGCTTCGCGTTTTTTTCTTTCGCCTCGCGTTCTTGCTTCTCGGCGATCCGCTCTTGTCTCTCGCTCGCCATTAGCCTCATCATTTTTTGGATATCCGACTCATCATGTTTTTTCGGTGGGTCCGGCATTATTCAAATTTGTTTATTTATGTTTCCTTGTGCAATTAATTTAATTATTTGTCGGTTAATCAATTCTCTAATGTGATAACTGTCCGTACGTTTTTTCGACTATTTATAAATATTTTAAATTTTAAAATTATTTATATCGTCGAGCCAACGCGTTCTGGGCGCCACTTGCCATGCCGCATATGCGCACACTTTTATTTTCTCAGGTTCGCAAGGTCTTCGTCCCAAGTTCGGACGTCCCTTGCCACACCTCACACACGCTATTCTTAAGATGTCGTGCTCAAAGGGTTTTCGCCCAACCTTCTGAAACTACTTGCCGCTTTTCACACGCGCACCTATTCAGATTCGGGTTATGACGTCACTTTCTACGTCGCACCCGCCTCTATTTTCAATTGGATTTGCCCTTAATATTTTTTTGCGCGTATACGTGGACAAGAAATAGGAAATACGCTAACTTTCCTAAATCTTAAAAGATTTGTTTGTAATAAATACACTTTATATAATATTTTACTAGCTCTAGTCAGACTCTTTCTCCGTATCGTGCCGTTTGGAGTTACTTTGTCACACACAAGAATTAATATAACCTTATCAACTAACTTATTCTAGAGCACTGGTTAAATTTCTGGTATAGGGTATTTAACTCATAAATAAAATAAATTAAGATTTGAAAATTAAACTTTTTTAATTTCAAAAAACAAATGAATTATCCTTTCTCAACTTCTTAAAATTTCAAACAAGTATATTATTGATATTTACACATATGATATTATTTACATTTATATTGAAACGCTTTTATACCATTGTGAGAATAGGGAATATTCCTGAATGAGTTTACTTTTACACTTTCCCCTGAATTTACTATTACTTTTGATTTTATTTATTAAAATTTTATCTCTGGATTTTTATTTATATTAAAAAATTATATAGCTTGGTTATTTACTACTCACAAATAAATATGATTGATCGCAGCTTTCCTCCTAGGTGGTTTAGGCCTTGGAATGAAGTCCTTGATCTTCTTCTTTCTTCCTTCCTCCCAGGATCTCTCCTCTTCCTTAAGGTAGAACGATTTCTATCTTCAATCCCTTAGGATCACTCCTCTTCTTTAATTGTATCGCGATTTATTACGGCCCGCTTAACTATACCGGAGTTGGTGATATCTGTCGACCTACTGCTGATTCTTCAGACTTGTACGTGGTCCTCGGGTGACTATCTATTCGCAACTAAATTTAATTCTTCTTCCCTCAACCTCGTACTTTGCAAATCGAAGTCAAGAGACTTACTCTTCCCTTTTTAGCAACTTTGTTTCTCTGGTGATTTCTATGGTTCTTCTAGCTTGTAGAATCTTCCTTTATTTATTTAAATTAAGTCCCACGACTTTATTTTAATTAATCCACTTTGGTTTCGTTGATAATTAACTATTTTATTTGCAGCGCAATAAGTAATTGTATTGACCTCGGTGGTCGTAACCATTACGTCATCCCTCTAGCTCGCTCCACACTGTTTACTTAAGCTATGCCGGTTTATACAGGATTTAAACGATTTTTGTATTTAAAACTTTCAAAGTGATCTAACTTTGTAACCCCTGGTCCGATTTTGGATTTCTTTGGCTCATTGGATTCCTGACCATCTTCTGATTTCTTCCTCCTTTGAGTTGTAGTTCTAGGGTTCCTGGTTCGCAAGTTATCGCCTTCGCTAATTTTTCCTTAATTTTGAATTTTAAATTCTTCAAAATGGTCCAAATTTGAATTTTCTTGGTTCCATCTTCTTCTTCTGGTTCCCAAACTTCCAAAACTGTTCTTCTTTTTTCTTTCTTCACTTCGGGCACGGTTCTGTGGCCTATTATCTGTGAATTGTCGAATTTTGGATTTGGCAACCCCCCTTTTTGGTTTATGCCCCCTTCTCACATGGTATTTTACATAAACATATATATTACACCTTATTTAATATATATTTATTACTATATAACCTTTTTTCCTTTGATTTAATCAGTTATTTTAGTTTAGTTATTTTTGAGCCTTTTCATTCAAAAGTATTTAATTAGATTGATTTATTTTTAGTCAATTATTATTAATTTATTATTCTTTACTTTATCCTCAATTTAGGCCTTTGAATTATTTTAATTTGTGAATTTTAGCCTTTTTTCACCTAAGTCTTTGCTCTATAATTTTGTAATTATTTTAATTAAAACAATTCGGTTAATTAGATTATTATTGTTTTCTTCTCCTCTACACATTGCATTAAAAAGAATTTACAATTTTTATATTTTAAAAAACTTTAAAAATTTAACATGGCCCTTTACAGCAATAGCAACAGTGCATTGTTTTGCAGTATTCGACAAAACTTGACAAGAATTATCCTGTCGATTTCCCTTAGAATAATTCACGGAGCTTTGCTTCTATTACGTTTAACATTGACTAGGCCTGCAATTTACAATATAATTATTTTAAATTACTTCCTTTCTTTTTACATACATTTTTTCTTGTGATATCTATTTACAAAGTGTTATTTTACTTATTACTAACTCTACATTTGCATATTTAGGCCTACTGGCTTCTATATTTGACTTTTATTGTTAGGCCTAATTACTTTAGTAGTTAGCCCATTTGGGTCGGGTTTTTGCCCGTCACAATACGTAACCAACGTTTTAGTTTTGAGTTTTCTAAAAGCAAATGTCAAGCGAATGAATACGCTGAAATGACCGTTAATTTCCAGTTCTATTTCCCCCCCCCCCTACAGCCCGGCCAGTATTTTTTCTGAGTTATATCTATATACTGATGGATGCATCACACTTTCCTCTATCTAAAACTGCCATCGTGTGCCATCCAATCAAAACTCTGACAAATAGTTCTAAAGTTGTTGGGCGTTTTGTAGACCTTTGCAATTGGTCAGTTTTTAAACCAATAAACTGTAACGTTGCGGCGCTTCCCATATAGGCTCCCATCGTCCTACTATGGTTTAGCGACGTCCTGCCGGTTGTCGGCCAAGTCCTTAACCCCTCTTGCGGAGATCCGGACGCTGTCAGGAGGGCGGTGTGTGAGAAGGATCTTCAAGAATCGGTACTCAGTGTATTCAGTAATGCATGTTTATTAGAGGTTAACAAACATTACTCTGTTGGTGCCGCCTAAACTAGTTAAACCTAAATCTACTTATAATTTAGCCATGAGGCAAAGCAAGACTAACCCCCCCTTTGAGCCTACGCGTACGCGATCATTTCCAAAACCAGACTGACTCTCTCGTGCGTGCTGCCTGTGATTCCTGTTAGCGTTCCCCTCCCTTAATTATCATGAACTCAAACCTCAGCGTTTTGTATGTAAAGACATTGCCAACACTATAACCTGTTCATGGTTAGTGGACCCTTGATTATGATTTATTAAATATTATTATTTATTATATTTACTACGAGGTGAGGGGTACCTGCTACAAAACAGCCTTACTAATTACACGTGATATCTGTGTGATATTTTTAGACATATTTTGAAATGTATGTGTAGAGAATGCTTCAAGCTAATATTTCCTGTGAACCAAATATGTTTTGCTCGAAAGGTTTGTTATCTATGAGCGTGGGAATGAGATTGACGTTCTCAAACCAAGGCTGTAATTTCAAATTAACGGTTATTCCCCATACAGCTTCATATCCGACCGTTGTATACCAAACGAGTGGGATGTTTCTATATTTCTCCTCGCTTTTGTTATTCAAATAATTCTAAGTCAAACACTTTTATGAAAAAATAATTTACAAGTATAGAGTTCAATTCTTTGATTTATTCTCTACACTTTGTCATAATAATATTTCATTTTTGGGCAAAGTATATTATATTCCTAAATTACGTTTCAAACTTGGCATAGTTTTGATAGCAGTCTTGTAGTAGGAACATAAAAACTGGTGTTTTCAAAATAAGAAATTTGAAATTGATAAATACTTATATACAGTTCTATTTAGAACTAAATTACAAAACTTTTTTACATTTATGGAAAACATTTAAAAAAAATGTTTACTACTTTTTAAGTAGATAAAAGTTGACTTTTACCTTTCGTAACTGAACATTTTTTGCTTCTTGAGCTAATAACTTTGTAAATTTGACATCTATCATTTTTTTACTAGCATATATACACATATATAAATTATTTGAACCTTTCTCTGCAAAAAAAACTGTGGAACACTTTTCTATTATGGTTCATTTACTATTTTTGGCGAATTTTTGAAAAAATGCTTGCAAACGCCAAAAAATCCATTTTCATTAACATTGCCGGTTCTAGGGTTAATTTAAGATGCAAAATAACACATTTTAGGCTTCCCAAAAGTATATTAAAACGATATATTTATGTATAATTTTCCACTTCTAATTATGATTCAGGCCTACTTTAGAATAATTTAGAATAGCAACCATGACTCATCCCCCGCCAAATATTTCCGTGCGATGCCTCTAAGCTCATAGGCTTGGAACACACGGCGTTTTTTTTTTTTACCGACTGTGGATTAGTTACCGTCCCCGCTCATAAAAAGCCTCATTGGGATTCATTAAACTGAAGTATCTAGTTCATTAATCACGAAGTGTGTTATGTAATGTATTATTTCTTTTAATGTTTTATTGATATGAACAGAGAGCAACTCTCGCTTTATTGTTATTCCATCGCCGGTTGAAAAGGAAGCAAAAAATATACTTATTTTCGTTCGTCCAATCAATAAATAAAAGAAGAGAAGATGTTGGAGCATTCTACACTGTGTTTCCCGATTTGAGGAACTAGAAGAAACATTTTTCAATTATTTAAGAATGTCGGTTTCGTCATTTGACGAACTGCACACGCGGCTGATCGAAGGATAGTATTCTACAAAAAAAATACTAAAATAAGGAAAATTGGCATGTATTTGGTCACATTCGCCACTGTTTCGGCTGAGAGATGGAAAATCGATCGATTGTAATGGCAGCGAGCGGCTGCACAGCTACCACCAGTGGCAAATAAACAGATCGTTTATTTTTCCGACAAATTGTATGCTCTAATAATCTTCTTCGCGCCACTGTTGATATGACGGCGACGGCAAATAATCTGTGGCGGAAAACGCCGTGTGCTGCCTTTAGGACTCTATACTTTGATACACTACACTGCATCTATATAAAATAATGTGTCAGTGCCCAATTCAACCAAAGATAATGTCAGCAATATATTGATAATTTATTGTAGCTTAACATTTGTATAGGTGTTGAAAACAAGTTAGGTATTTTAATATAAACAAAGTCCGAAATATTTTTTCAATGGGGGGGGTTATAACCCCCAAAACCCCCCCTGGTTACGCCTATGCTTGAATGCGACCAATTTTGGATCAAATATGTCAGTGACAAAAAGTATCCAGAATTAAAAACTTTGGCCATCAAACTATGTACTATGTTTGGATCGACATATGTGTGTGAAGCAGCTTTCTCAAGAATTACTTTTATCAAAAATCGTTATAGATCCCGTCTCACAGATAACCATCTCGACACATTAATGAGAATCAGCTGCACAAACTACACTCCAAATTTTAAGAAGATTGTTAAAAATAAAACTTGTCATTTTTCTCACTGATCGTAAACGTCTGAATCAGTTTATTTGTAATTTCAACTACTTATGTGTGATTTTTTCTTTTTATTTTACATATGTTAATTTTTTAACATGCCATTTTTCCACTGATTTTTTAACTTTTTAAACTAGTTTGATTTTTTATTAGAGTTACTTATATGTACCTTATTATACAACTCTCAATAAAAAGTAGGCTATTGATTTAATATTGTTGCATTATTTTACCCTATTATTTTATGCCTATTAAAACGTTTAATTTAATTTATCTTGGTTTTTCAATAGCAAAAGAGATATAGTCGAGAACTAAATTCGAGAATTGGTTTTGACAATTTTATAAGTAAACATACTTAATATAAACAATAAAGTAATTTTTATTGCCAAATCCGATTGAAATAATGGCCTTTATTTTAATCAATCAATGGCATAATATCAAACTTCAATATATTTGAAGAACATTATATCGAAAAAGATACAGAGTAATAACTATCCCAAATATTTGAATAATGATTCAAATTAATGTAGTTAAAAAAATTTTTCAAAAATTTTCCGCGGAGTACCCCCGGTGTTTTCCCCTGAATGGACCACGGAAGCTCGGCAAGACTTTAAAACGGGCCTTTATGAAACTTAATAGGTGACCACTGGTATTTAGTACACAGATACAGCGTGTAATCGTAATCTCTCAGGATTAGTTATTAGTAGACATTGGTCAGTATTTGTACTCTTGTACTGTTAGTTCTCACTGTACTCAGTAGCAGATACTTTTGACTTACAGTAATCGGATACATTTCCACTTGGCAAGTACCGAGTACAAAATACTGATTACAGGAAATACGGGTACATTTCTACTATCAAATGTTTTGACATTTGATTCTATTGAAAACATGTTTAACCAACTTCTTATGTTTACAGGAAGATGAAACCCAAATCTCAGAGGAAGTAGAAACAGTAGCAATTGCCAGTCTGCCTACAACCTCTAGTAGAAAAGGTAATATTTTTATTGCTTACATTTTACTTTAGTTGAATGGTTTGCTCATTATAATCTATCTTTGTTAAAACCTTTCCCACTGCATTTATTTGACACTCGACTGCTCAATCAGATCCAATTAAAATAGAACTGTTTCATTTTCTCTCTTCATCATCCTAGCTGCTGCAAACAACCTGCACCTGCACTGACATAAACTAAGCTTTTTTCAAACAAATGAATGGTTATTTTGTGTTTACTTCAATCGTTGGAAGAATATTTTAAAATATCCGACAAGAGTTCTGAAACAAGTTATATGATTTTAACTTTTGAAAGACTAAAGAAAAAGTTTTGAGAGACTTTTGAGAAGTTTACCTTAACAAAATTTGTTTGTTTCGCTTATACAAAATCTGTTAACTTTCTTTAAAGCTGCACATTTTTAAATTTAGGAACTAAATTTCCAACATTTAGAAAAATTTATGTACTTTACACTGTTGATTAATGGTGGCTAGTGATTCCAGTATTTTCCTCGCTCGTTTTACAAAAACGCTACATACTTTTACCTCAAGGTTATTAATTTCCTTTGACTCTGCTTCATTCTAGGAATTGATCTTGAAGAATCCCTAGATAAGGCACGGTTTACTTTTTCTGAAGTATAGTCAAGTTTGTACTATCACTGAAATATAAATTTTTTCCATTTGCCGGATCGTATTCTTGATTATTCTTTCCTTGTTAAAATAATTACTACAACGTGACAAAATTACTGTTTACAACTGGGTGCTTTTTAAAAACAGTAAACATATTAGACTCCTATGGTAACCTAAGCATTACAATATTGCCAGTTTATTTTTCTCTGTGACAGAGAAATTAATGCTTGTACCTATTGTATCTATATAATGAAACAAACCCTAATATTATTAAATATAGTGGCCATTTTAAAGCTTAAGTTATCAGTGTGAAAAAATAACATCTGGCTGTGCAAATAAAATAAACATTTAATTAATTTATTATTATCTTGTATAATGTCTACTTTGTTCAACATGTAAGGCATACCACACACTGGTGTCTATTTTCTCAACTATTGTTAACAACATCAAGCTAGGTGTACATATACATACATATCCAAAGACAGATGTTGTAGTTATAAAATGTTAAATATGGAATTTTAAATTGTGTTGACTTTAAATACAATTAACTGAAGTGAAATATTATTAACAATACAACATAATTATATTCCTGCAATTTTTTAACAAATACCAAAGAATACAAAATATATATTACTTTTTTTCATTTTACCAAACCATTATGACGTTTCTACACCTATTCTTGTAAGGACATATTTCATAAAGGCCTTCACTTAATAAATATTACATATATTTTAATAAACATATACAATGCCTACTAACTCGCAGCATGTATTATATTAACCACATACATTTGATTTTCCAATGATAATAAAATTATTTTGCTTTTAATAATGCATCTTAAAGTCCTAATATACCAAATGTGTAAAAATAGTGTTCATTAAAGTAAAAACCATTATTTTTGTACTATCTTTATATACTAATGTTAGTGGCAATCATATTTTTAAAGTAAGTTCCTTTAAAAATAAAGTTGAATTACCCTTTGTAACAAATGAATTTAATTTTTCAGATTTAGATAAACCATACCAGTGTAAAGAATGTGTTTATACTTCCTCTGATTCAAGTGACCTTAAAGTACACATAAGAAGACACGGAGATAAACCATACCAGTGTAAAGAGTGTGTTTATACTTGCTCTGATTCAAGTCACTTTAAACGACACATGAGAAAGCATAATGGAGAAAAACCATACCAGTGTAAAGAATGTGATTATACGTGCAGTCAATCAAGTCACCTTAAAGTACACATGAGAAAACATAACGGAGATAAACCATACCAATGTAAAGAATGTGATTATACTTGCTCTGATTCAAGTAGCCTTAAACGACACATGAGAAGACATAACGGAGATAAACCATACCAGTGTAAAGAGTGTAATTATACTTGCTCTGATTCAAGTAGCCTTAAACGACACATGAGAAGACACGGAGATAAACCATACCAATGTAAAGAATGTAATTATACTTGCTCTGATTCAAGTGACCTTAAAGTACACACAAGAAGACATAATGGAGAAAAACCATACCAGTGTAAAGAGTGTGTTTATACTTGCTCTAAATCAAGTCACTTTAAACGACACATGAGAAGACATAATGGAGAAAAACCATACCAGTGTAAAGAATGTGATTACACGTGCAGTCAATCAAGTCACCTTAAAGTACACATGAGAAAACATAACGGAGATAAACCATACGAATGTAAAGAATGTATTTATACTTGCTCTGATTCAACTAGCCTTAAACGACACATGAGAAGACATAACGGAGATAAACCATACC
>JAGFPH010025609.1:0-10791 GCA_018207615.1 Philaenus spumarius
ATTATAATTTTCTTTTGGGAAATGGGAATTTAAATGTATTGTTACTGCAGCCGCACTGAATTGTGTTTTAAATTGAAATTTTTGTTTATAATTTTTGTAATGGAACCCCTAAGCAGGCGGATAGCCTTAGGGGCCCTATATTGCGTTTTCTCTAGGATAAGTATTTTATTTCCTGAAAGAATTGGTTATTTTATATATGTGTATTTTACTTTGTTACATTCTATTGTAGTTGTTTTATAATTCTTGTTATTTTAAGTTAGTTAGTATTAATGTCATATTTAGAGTTATGTAGAAATAGAAAAGGAAGAAAATACAAATGTATTTAACTTTGTTTAAAAGCAATAAATAAATTTAAAAAAAAAATAATAATACATAATTGGTAATCTGCTTTAACAAGTGTCATGATATTAAAATTCTACTGTGTAAACTGAGTTGTATGAACTTTTTTCTACCCGACAAACTAATTAAATGACCATTACTAAATAAACGTAACTTGAAATCTTTAAAACCTATTGAGTAGTAATTGTTCTTAGTACAATACCAAACTATTCATTCAGTTCGATACAGTTTATCTATAATAATCTATTTCTCTACATAGAAACACAATTCAATCGCGCAGCTGAACCGCTGACATAAGTTTAACGAATTTTGAAAATAAAATTTATACGATTTAGAGTCTCAACCCTACACGAAGGCGCTGAATAGCTGCCTATTTGTACTAAATATATTAGTAGAATTTGTTTGCACCTAAGCCTCCAGCTTCGACTCATGCGCTGCTTCGTTCCACTCTCAGCAGAAAAACTCGCTTTGCGAGTTTGCACCTCGACTATGGGGCCTCGGGTTATGGACTGCTTCGCTTCGCTCACAGCGTATAAACTCGGCCCTCGGCATCGGAACAGAAGATAACCCCACGGTAAAATCCCCCATGTGGGTTTGAACCGGATACTTTTATGGTATTTTACATTTTGATCGATTTTGGGGGAACCAAGTAAGCTATAAGATTATGTAAAAAAAAAAAACAAAATGTGCAGAATAACATCCTACATTAATTTTTGTAGAAAAACCTTACAACCCTAAAAAGTTTCACTCTAGTACAAAAATAGTTACTCCCAGTCAAAAATAAAAAATAATGCTTCCGGTTGTTGGATTTTTTTGGCAAACGAACTTGTACGAGCTCTTTAGACAATCAACATGTACCATATCGGACTTAAAATGGGACCATTAAGAGTACAAACACTAGTTTAATGACAACCCAAAACTTGTTCCGGGTACCATGATCGGTGCTCATTTACTCCTCCCGACCTTAAGGTCTCACCATTAGGATACCTGCATAGCTCATCTTTCCTACGGTAATTTGCTAAAAAGATGCACACCATGAGTTGAGAACTTGAATCTAAAGTTGTTTTCTACAGCAAATTTGAAGTCTGAAACAGCATCCTTATAACTTTCTTGTAATTCCTATCTAATATTCAATATATTTTGTCTAGCATTTTATTATGATGGTAGAGTGCAGCACTTGACAAGACCTGTCCAATGTGGTTTCAGTTATTTCAATAATGTTTTAAAAATTTCTGTCCTTAACATCTTTACTTTGTTATAGTCAGTTAAAACTTTAAGAGCTACGGCATATTAGTCTTCTTATGAATAACTAGCAAAATTGCGCCCAATTTAAACGATCGTAAATTGCTTTGTAGTCGCTATTTTCCTAGGCTACTGGATCTGGACTCGTAGAAGGGTTCCTACCAACTACTCAGGTAAAACAAATTGCCCTAGACAACGACTAAACTCCCTCTTTTCCAATGTAAAGTGAATAGGAGAGGTGCGGTTAAAACCATGCCCAGTTACAGGGACGAACACATTATGCGAGTTTAAAACCCGCTCAGCACTGAACGTGTAAAACTAATGTTGTTCTAGTATGCAGTGGTTATTATTTATTAAACAAGTAAGCCCCTGTGAAAAACCAAGGGCAAATTAATTAGGTACAGTAGGACCCTGATTATCCGGGGTTTACTTAACCGGAACCCAGGTTAACCACTACGATTTTCGTGTAAAAAAAAAATAAATCTCTAAATCAAATAACACTAATATGAGAAAAGTCGCATAGTACGGGCACTGTTACGAGGGTGAGTCACACGCTATGCCACTTTCACTATTCACTGTCTGCCAGCTTGTCTATCTACCCTTTCCCTCCCGCCCAAAGCCAAACCCCTTAATATTCCACATTTCCGCTCTTTACAGCTGTAGTTTGATGCGTTTCGTGGCAGTGTTGTTTTAAGTTTTGCAAATTAATTTTTGTTTAGTGTCTTATAAGCAATTTACTGTTAGTATTTTCAAGTTGGGCCTACTGTATATAGAGCGTTTTAAAGTGTAAATTAGTGCGTAAATAAAAATTTTAGTGTCTTTCACTGACAATATCAAAAGCGTATAAGCTGTCGTATGTACAGTACTAAAATTTTTAGTCTGCATATCTGATTATAATACAGTATTATACAGTAGTTTGATTGAACTCGGAATCCAAATTATATAAGGTAGCATTGGTTAACCGGAAAAATTAATTATCCGCAATACCACCGCCACCGCCCCCTTTATTCCGGATGAACGAGGTTCTACTGTACTCATAAAAAACATTATTTAAAAACAACTTTATCTAGGCCTTCCTATCTATAATATAAGTGTTTTTAACTCAAATTTGTACAATTATAAGGATTTTATTATACTGAAAACACATTTTTAGTAATAACAAAACATTAAATTTAATCTGGCTCGGGGATCCGGTGATGCCGGATTATCGAATATGCCGGATTATCGAGGTCTTCCTTTAAAATGGTTTAGACAGGGAATAAACTATAAATAAACGCACATGTACTGTATATGAACAGGTAAATTACACGTTGAAACTACGTAACATTAACTGCGTAGAGAAATTGCCGCTAACTAATAAATTTTAAAAGCCTAAAACAAAATCATTTTGTACATAAAATATTTATAATAAAGCTCTCCGAGCACTGGATTGTAACAAATGTAAAAAAAAGGTTCCATAGGCCTATACTATTGTGCGAGTGACACGCTGATATTATAATTGTGATCATAGCCCCAGGCTTCAAGATGATGAAATATATTTTTCGTATAATAACCTGATTAATTTCTTATAAGACATATCTAGCCTTTAAAATAATTTTGAGCACATATGAAGCGGAGTAATTATGTGTTTTATGGTGTTTCAATGTTTTTTTGCAGAAAAATTAATATAAACAGGAACAGCGTTCTGTAAGGGGGGAGTATGGGCGTAGTAGTGAACAGCGGAACAGACAAGTTGCGGCGTAGTGATGCGCGATTGTTTGATGCTCGAGATGTTTGAACAATTGAGACAATCGAATAATCACGCATTTCGTGTATCACTAGTTAGGTGTATTACTAAGAGAAGTAGACATAAGTCATAAGTGATTTTAAGTTTTACAGAATAAAGACTTTGTATATAGAAACTCGATTTTTTTAAATTTTTACCCTAAAAGTCACTTATTTTTTGGAATTAGTAGAAATCCTGAAAGCGGTTTTAAATCGAACAACTATTTACAAGAAATTCAATGTATCTTTTTCCAAAGACTTTAATTGGTTCAAATAATCTTCATTAAGTGGAATACGTTTAACAAAATACTGTCAGCAACGAAAGTGTTAAACGGTCCCTTCAACGTTTTTAAAGGACGACGAGAGCACATAGTTTTGAATCGGTTCGATTTTTAAGAGAAATTTTGATTGAAATGTTTGTTTTGGACAAGTTTATTGAGCAGTAGATTTTTACATACTGTTTTTAACGGATGCGGAGCCAACAGACAGTGTAGACCGGGCTTAAATCACTCAATAATTACAAAAACTGCTATTTTTAATGAGTGCAAATTTTCAAGATGATTGATGCCGAACTATCGAGTCTGCCGGATTATAGAGTGCCGGATTATCGAGGTCTTACCAATCGGATTATCGAGGTTAAAAATGTATAGTTTTTCAAACCTTTTGTTTACTTTGTTTTTCAAACGTTGAACAAAAGAGTAAAACACACGTGCTTGGTTGTTTGATTTATTTGTCTTATTTAGTGGGAATAAATTCCAATCCTTTACTAGGTTTCATATGAAATCCAGTTAAACAATCATAGGGAATACTGTACTAGGTAGTTATAAGTTAAGCCATCAAGGTTAACTCTCCACCATCACCGTTTAATAAGAGCTCGGTCAATCTAAACAATTTCAAATACAAGATTGGCCGTTTAGGCCAGGCTACATTGCAAGTTTAGACTGTCTTCTCGATCAAAATCACAACTCAACTGCGGTACCACGAGCCAATCACAGTGAATTTGCTCACTGTGTGCACTGATTGGCTATCTTCACCACAATAAATTTATATAAATAGGGCCAAAATCTTTGTAAAAATGGCAGATCTCTCTGGAGACATACCGTCTCTCACTACCACCAGGAACAGCTCTCACACCATGGAAAATGTAGACTTAAAACAGTAGTAATTTTTTTTGAAAATTGTCACATTCTACTTTGAAATTAAGTATTTCTTAAACTATTCAATTCAATACATTTAAAATTGTTACGATGTTGCCCTTTTTCGGTAATACTGGAGGTGGTATTATTCTCCATGATTTTTACCACTTATACAATTATATAAACACACACATGCTATCATTGTACTAGGCCTTTGAGCGTTTAGTGTTATTGGTTTATTAAGCAAGAGGTGCCAGTTGCAAATACCACAGAAACCAAAGTTAAGGATATTTCCCGTTATACGTATACCACCATCACTTAACTTATGGAAAAGCATATAACTTGGTGCACGTTTAGGCTACTATTAGATCCTAGGCTAACCTATGGCAACAGAAATGCAAGAATAATAAAAAAAAACCTTAAAGTTTCTAACCTATAGTATTTAGTCACATAATGTTTACCTGTATTCAACATTTAACAGTAGAATACAGGTAAACATTCTGTGACTAAATACTATATGTTAGAACCTTTTAGGTTTTTTAAAATTATATTCTGCAAAAATATTAGGCTAGGGTCGAATAGTAAACTTACGCATAAAACTTCCTACTTAAATAGTGATAGTGGTATACGTATAACGGAAAAGATCCAAAGTTAATAACTTTACCTAAGTTTTCATTATATTTAAAGAATGATTGATCCATTTCTTAATCGTCACCTGTGCGAGTATGAGCTAATTTATTTTCCTCGCTGCATTTTAAATTGTAAATTGCACTGAAAAAGAATACATAACATATAGCTAGCAAAGAACTACCAAATGTATTTGACATATGTTAGGCTATCAGACCAACCAAATTATAACAATTTATGTGATATTAAGTATCTTATTAAACTTTTTAAATATTTAGAAATGGTATACATACATTGGAAATTACAACAAATAAGAAATATTGAACAATTATCTTAGGTAACTGAATTATTTATATTAATATTCAAAAAGAAAGCCGCTGAAAATTATTTTGTATTCCTCTTATGTACATGTATGCATTAAAATAAATAAAATATTGGTGTAGTCCAACTGACAAATGTATCAAATTACATATACTGTTTCAAATATGGTTAAGAACTATGTTTGAAGAAGAAATATGGTTATTTCAAACAAATTTGAACAATTTTTGTCAAATATATTTCATACTGGAAGTCTGCCTAAAGCAAGGTGAAAATATGAGCTCTAAAAACGTGAATTGTTTGTTTCATTCTACGAAAGAAAGAAAAGAGTAAACTACATCTGGTTAATGTTTACTCTTTCTACATGGGTTTATATATAATTAGTTTGGATCTTGATTAGTCATCTGTTTCGGGGTTTGTTTACCTTCGCAACTTTGTGCAGTTTGGCGACTCGGGTTACTCGGTCTTCTTAACATGTCCGATGTCGTTGTTTTCTACCGGCGTCGTTGGTGTTGTTTTACCGTACGAAGATCCTTTACTGATCTTGGTTTGTTCTATTAATTTATACAGCATGAGGAAAACTAGAACAAAATTAATTAAAAATATTAGTATTGCAATGGTAAATTTAGTTCTTTTTTTAGGTAAATATAAATTTTTTTAATTATTCATCTATAATATAAAAACTATATCATACCCTAGCTAACAATACCTCCTAACTAACATTTCTGAAACAGGAGAGACAAAATACTGCTTTTTTTATTTTGAAAACAACATTTTGGATACTTTTTTTACTATTGAAGAAAAGAAATCTCCAAATTAATAACTTCACCATGTTACTTAGCTCTTTATCGGTATTGGTTCTTATCAAGTTGCAAATAGGCAGTACTAGCCTGAAAATAATTTTGAGTTAGGCGGTACTTTAAAGTTCCTCAGTAGTTTGGCGGTTTTTTATAAATTATCAGTAGATAGGCGGTACTGTGTCTTGCGTAGTTAGACTGTTTTGTTTTTGTGCAATGGTGCTGCTATCCCTAGGATTTTTGCCGTAAACATTGATTTAGTTAATGAGAAAAGTTCGCCGAAATAAGTAGTAACCAAAAATTTTATTTGTTAAAGTGCCAATTTGTTTACAGGTCAATTACAGTCAAAAGGTAAAAGGTTAATAGGTTTTTGCTTAAACTGTTGGTATTTATTCCAAGGTACTTCAAAAAATTATAAATATAAATAAATTGGAGAAGTGAGAGTTTTACTCGTATGCCAGGGGCAACAAACCGTCAGATGTCTCAAAGTTTTACCACAGTTATATTATCACTTAACACTCTGAGCTAAAACTGCAATTACTCTGAGCTCCTCTCTGGTTACGCCCAATCAATCAATTTACTAGTAGAAAGAGCAGAGTAAACCTTAATATCATAGTAAAGTAGGGTAAAATCCCTCTGAAGATTACGGTATGTCATCAAAATGTACATCTGGGCATTTCAATAAACATAACTTTTTATTAAGTTGTTTAGTCATTCTTTTTGTTTATTATTTTTGTGGTCGGGGGTTTCATTTAATAAGTGTGAATTTATCGCCACAGTGCTCTTCGACTTTTATATTACTCATATCATTTAGTGTCAACATTTTTTATGCATTTATATTTTTAAAGAAAAGCTTACGTTAAGCCCTTAAGGAGTATCACCGTGAAGAGTAACAACAAAATCTGTAAAAACATCATAAGGAGTAAGAAAAAAAGAGGGGGAAAAATGCAAAACTCTTGAAAATGGGTTTGTTATTAATTATTTACTATAAAATGCAGCAAAAAAATTATTATTAAATGTTATAAATTAAAAAAAGTTTTTTTACAAGTAGGAATAAATAATCTTTTTGTATGGTACTCTTCACAAGAGCAAAGTCCCACATTGCAATCTAAACATTCAAACGTACTGTCTTTTCCTTTGTTTTTTTTTGTTGTTCTTTTGACGAGCAGCTTGTCACGAATAGGAGGGTTGTTCGGTAGTGTAAATATATTTGTTACTAGGGTTAATTACATTCAATTGTAGATGTAATCGTTTTGCTGTAAAGTTATTGAGTTGCGTAAGGCAGAAGCGGAAGTATAACACGAAAGGATAAACTTGTTTACATAGAGTGTCGAGCGATGCGGAAATAACGCGGGAGCTAGATGGGTTATATAAACATAATCTTAACCTAGAATCGATGCCAGTTTGCTACAACGGAGGCCGGTTTTGTAAAGTGTTAGGCCGGAAAGTTGAGCAGCGTAAGACGGATCAGTCTTACGGGGAATCTTCACGAGTTTTGGGGATCTTTAGTATGAGATTTACGGGCAGACGTGCAAGACCAGTTCTGCGAGAAACGACTTCTGAGTGAGTAAACTGAGTGTTTAAATCCATTAATAAAGTCACACTGGGTTAGGAGTTTGAATTTGATTAAGTAAATACAATCAATAGCTTTTTTTACCGATGTTTCGATCCAGTCCGCCTTACGAACTCAGTGTCTGATATATGAGATGTGTATAGTATATAACGTGTCACTTATTTAGACACGTTATATAAGTGTTGGCAGATGATCCAAGAGTTGTATGTTTTCCTCATCTGAATAATTGTGTGAATAAATATTGCTGAACTAGTATATTAATTATTAATTGAAATCAACCTTAAATTTGAACCTTAACAATTGGGCCAATATCTCAACCCTAACAAGCTGAACAGCTGGGACAAGAAGCAGATGCTCCGAGGCTGCTATAGTACGAGTGTTACGCTATTCAGTAGCACGTCTTTTAAGCACTATGTATTATATCACTACCTGTTTTTCACCACACACACAATACTACTAAGCCACATAACATGTTTTTACACACTTTTTTGGCTGATTTATCTTATCTTCTAAAGCGAGAGATAATTGTTTGTCTGCTAAATGGATCTGGAATCTCCGTCTAAGGATTTTTCATTTTTTGATTTTATATGGGGCTTTTGGCCACGAGAAATCGATTGGAAATGGTCACCAGTCTGGAAAAATTTGTTTTCTACGTCTTTTTATTAAATTAAAAAGTGAAATTTGTCAATTTTAAACAATACAAAGCACAGCTGATGCAAATGTTTTCAATGCCATTACAATAATCATCTGCTTTCTTTTAAACTGTATATTTTATTAGAGGTAAGCCTAATGTTGTATCTATTTATAGTTACCATGGCAACGAATACTTCTGCTAAATAAACATACCCTTTATTTAGTTGTTTAATGTTATAGGCCTAACCTAAACGATGTTCACGGAAATTTGCAATAATAGTTATTGACGTGAGCGAACTAGGCCCTAGGCCTAAATCGATATTGAAATATTAAACTTTAATTTAGGCCTGACTTATTTCTGAGGCATAGCGTTGAGATTATGGTTAATCCTTTAAACTGTATTTTTATTACAGGTAATCCTAATGTTGTATATACCCTTTATTTAGTTGTTTAATGTTATAGGCCTAACCTCAAAACTCAATAATCCAATATTTACTATTGAAATCATAGCCCTGCTTATAATCGAGCTTTAGCTCGGTCTCCTGGTACTAATAAGTAAATAAATAATTTAGGAATTAGGAATAAATAATCTTTTTGTATGATACTCTTCAAAACAGTGGTAGATGCAAAGTCCCACATTGAAGTCTGAACATTCACATGTACTGTCTTTCCCCTTTTTTTGTACTTTTTGACTTGCACCTATCCTCAATAACAGCTGAGGCAAGAAGCAGACACTCCGACGCTGCTATAGTACGAGTGTTACACTGTTTGGTAGCACTTAAGCACCATGTATTATATCACAACCCGTTTTTGTACACTTTTTTGCTGATGTAAAATGAATAAAAGTGGATTCATTTGTAAAACGTTCCAGAACAACAGTTACTTTCTCCTTTGAGCACTTTTTTTGGTGCCGTTCCGGAACGGCGGCATTACTCTTTTCACGATAATTTGCCTTAACTTACTCCATAAAGGATTAAAATCTAAAAAAATTGTTGGAATTTGTAGTAAATGATATAAATTGTATAAAATTGAAATGCATTAATTAGTAATATACGTTGAAATTCACTGCTGACAGTGTCTACTTTAGCCTACTACTTTAGCTGGGCTTGATTCTCCATCTCATACATTGTGTTTAGCAAACAACTACTAACCAAAACCAATTTAACAATATTAAATTGATTATAAATTAAATTCTGGACACAAGGCTGCAATTTAATGTTACTTAAAGCCATAAATATATTGTTAAGCCCTTTATGGATGAACAATAATATCAAGATTACAGGAACAAATCTAACATATTTACATGAATACATTTTTTACAAAATCGTACATCAAAATGAAAGTTTGTTCTACGTTAGTTTGCTATGATAACATCATATTTAAATACTCACATATTAATATGATGGCGATAGCGATAGATAAAGACACCGTTGAACCAGAGAGGAAAAGCTGAATCAGAAAATAAACCATCGGAATCAGTACGAACACAGCCCAGAAGAGCATATTGAAAAACGAGTAATATCGGCGAGGTAGAAGGAATCCTGGGATTTTTCTTTCACCACTGTCGACAAAAAAGTCTCCATGTTTTAGAAAACTTTCCATCATTCTATCCTGGAAGGAAAATATTTACGAGTTCAATAACATAGAATATATACGGCTTATTGAATAAACCTGAATTGAAACAAAGTACATTTACTGTTGTACTAGACTTTGCTTTTGTGTTAATTCTCAAGAAATTATTAAGTGTTTAAAAAAAACAAACCTAATGTCAGACATTTAAATTTGAATACACTATTTTCTGCTCGAAAACTAATTAATTCTATAAATCTATTTTAAATGTGTACTACATCCAGCCCTAATTTACATTTTACGAAGTTTACATACAATGCCGCTCAGCTGGTATGCTTTGCTGTACTTAACTAATGTTCATAATATCTACGGTAACTGTACCAAACAATAATAGCTAGATGACAATAACATGAAACAACTCAAAATGAAGTTGCTTATAATTTCCAAGAAGGAAAGTTTCAGAATAGTTTATTAATCAAACTATATGACTTTTACGACATCTAGCGTTTATCTCGACAGACAAAACAAACATCTCCGGAAGAAGTTCTGATATTAGAACAGAAAAGGAAAAAATTAAATCATTTCCCAATGTCAAATAAGTATAAAATCTATATCAAAAATAATCTGAAATATCATAGCTATTCGGGAAAATTACTATAAAAATACTAGAACAACAACAGAAACAAATATCTACGTTTGAAGAAGAATAGAAATTAGCATGACGTTCAAACCAAATATATTTACTATTGGAATTTTAGATCGAGTTAGAAAATGAAAGCAAGACGGAAGAAAC
>JAGFPH010025612.1:0-10790 GCA_018207615.1 Philaenus spumarius
ATTTAAAAAAATAACCTAAATTTTTTTTGGAATTTTTATGTTTTTTAAAAATAACTTTAAAGCGTGCGAAAAAATCATAATAAAATCATGTATACATTTTTTGTGCTTAAAAAACTGCGTCGACTGCTTTTTTGAAAATGAAAATCGGACGACGCATTCAAAAGTTATCGTTGTTTAAAAATTCTCAAATTTTCGTTTTTTGGTATTTTTTGGTATTTTTTTAACATATCTTCCAGATTTCTCAACCAATCAATATAAACCTGTACATTTTCTTTTTGTGCTTTAAAAACTGCGTAGAATGCTTTTTTAAAAATGAAAATCGAACGACGCATTCAAAAGTTATCGTTGTTTACAAATTCACAAATTTTCGTTTTTTGGTATTTTTTGGTATTTTTTTAACATATCTTCTAGATTTCTCAATCAATCAATATAAACCTGTACATTTTCTTTTTGTGCTTTAAAAACTGCGTAGAATGCTTTTTTTAAAATGAAAATCGAACGACGCATTCAAAAGTTATCGTTGTTTAAAAATTCACAAATTTTCGTTGTTTGGTATTTTTTGGTATTTTTTTTAACATATCTTCCAGATTTCTCAACCAATCAATATAAACCTGTACATTTTCTTTTTGTGCTTTAAAAACTGCGTAGAATGCTTTTTTTTAAATGAAAATCGAACGACGGGTTCAAAAGTTATCGTTGTTTAAAAATTCACAAATTTTCGTTTTTTGGTATTTTAACAAAAAAACTCATTTTAAGCGTTTAAAATTCAAACTAAGCGGGAAGTTCTAGGGTTGGCCTGCACGGTCAACCAATTTCCAGATTTTTTTGTAGGACAAACACTCTTTGCATATTCTGAACAGATCAATTCCCCCAAAGTAGAAGTCCATAGCTCAGATGTGGGTATATTAGACCATAGTAAACTGTTAAAAGAACTGAAGAGTTACAATATAATTTTAAATGTCTTAATCCAAATATTCCTGAACTAACTTTAGCACTGATGCTATTGACAAGATAGTTCCAGGTCAGCTTGTTATCTATGGTAAGACCCAAGAACTTTATTGAATTTACTTCTTCTTCTTCTTCTTTTCTCAAAGTTCTTTTTCTCCAAGAAAGACACTTAATGTCTGAAAAGTGTTTGGTTTTAAACTAAAATTCAAATATTTGGTTTTTTCTGGATTGATTACCAAATTATTTTCAGTGAAATACTGATAAGTAGCATTGACCTGTACAAAAGCCCTTTGCTATAGATTTTGGAGAGAATCTGCTTTGAATATTAAAGTTGTATCATCAGCAAATTGAATTAATCTAGCCCCATATACTGCTGATGACAAATCATTTATAAAGATTAAGAACAAAACTGGTCCAAGAACTGACCCTTGAGGTACACCATATTTTAATTTCGACATTTTAGACAGCCTTCCTGCAACAGTAACACATTGTGTTCTATTGTAAATAAACGATTCTAGCCACAGAAGTGGCTGTCCTCAAATGCCAAGTCTTTCACATTTTGTAAGTAATAAATTCAAATCAACACGGTCAAACGCTTTCGAAAGGTCCAGAAAGATACTCATAACGTTATCTCTATTGTCAAGACCTTCTACAACAAAGTCAATTAATTTGACTATTGCATCAACTGTAGATTTACCCTTTCGAAAGCCATATTGGCCACTAAAAAGAATATTAAATCTATCTAAGAAATTTAAAAGTTGTGTCAGAAATAGTTTTTCAAAAACTTTACTGAACACAGGAAGTAATGAGATGGGTCTGTAATTGTTAATGCCTTTACTGTCACCCTTTTTAAATAATGGAAGGACTTTGGCAATTTTTAATCTAGAAAGAAATCTACCATCAGAGAAAGAATTGAGTTAACTAAAACCTGTAAAGGCTTGACCAACTCATCAGCACATTGTTTGATGAGCCAAGATGAAATCTCATCAATATCAGTGGCTTTTTTATTCTTCAAGCCTTTAATCACCCTGGATACCTCCTCCACACACACAGGAGAAAGAAACATGGATGGGTATCTGTTATTAACATTAATGGGTACAGGATTTAAAGCTTGACTATTAGTTATATTACAAGTAAAAAAATTGTTAAAAAGATCAGCAATTCTTGAAGACTCAGAATATGTTTTCCCCTTGATGATTAGTGCAATAGTTTCGGATCTATTATTTTGTTTTCTATATTCATTAATTATTTCCCATGTAGTTTTACTAATATTATTGGAGCAACTTATTTTCTTTGAGACTTCATAGGCTTTTGCTGCTAAAATAATCTCTCTATAAATTTGTTTATAATTTTTACAAAAATTTTTAAATTTGACGCTGTTTGTTCTTTTGTGAATTTCATGATAAAATTTCAAATTATTTCTGGAAACAAGAATCCCCTTTGTTATCCAGTTTACTCTTTGGTGCTTAACATCTACTTTTATAGTTTTTAAGGGACAAGAGAAGGGGGGGAACATGAATGTATCAATAAAATATCCAAATTGTTCATCTATATTTTTGAAGTCTTCAATAAGCTTCTCCCAACATTCTTTCTTTAAAAGAATTTTAAACAAGTCAATGTTATGGGATCGGTAATCTCTATTTTTTTTTTTTAATTTAGGTGATGTAAAAATTGGCAAGTGATTGAAAAGTTTAATCTCCTGTGCATAATGATCGGAGACACCAGTGCGAACAATTTCAACTGAAATATCCTCTATGACAATATTAGAAATTACATTATCAATCGCCATTGCAGAGGACCCCATCACCCTTGTGGGAGAGTCCACATACCATTTCAAACCATGAGTTGCCAACAAATCTCTCAATCTATCCGAACTTCTAGATTTCTCAAGAACATTAATGTTTAGGTCTCCACATATAACAAATTTATACTTTTTATAATATATCTCTTGCAGCAGTAATTCTAGGTGCTCAAAAAATACATCCAAATTACCACTTGGAGCTCTATATAGCCCTACTATAATTATTTTATTATCTTTACATGGAAAATTTGCACAAGTAATTTCGAAATCCTTTTCAGAACTGAGGTTCTCACTAATGAGAAAAGGTTCCACGTTTAAATTTTTACGGGCAAAGAGAGCTACTCCACCACCTTTCTGATTAGTTCTACTGAAACTGTTAACCAAAATTTATTCTTTTATGGTAAAACAGTCAATATTTTCTTTATCAAACGCATGTTCTGTTACAACAAATACATGAGGTCTGTATTCCAAGCAGAGTAAATTTAATTCATAAATTTTATTCGTAGCAAATTGAGAGTTCTGATGGATAATATTAAAATATTTCTCTTTTCTATGGCTTTTATTAGACGTGATCCCTTCCACATGCCCGCCAAGTTCCCCAGGCTCACTACAGTCATTTATGCAACATATGTTTTATCATGAATTCCATTTATTCTAAAAAAATATCCTTTGAAGAAGGACTCATTTTAAGTTTATTAAAAACATGACTCATAACAGCCTTACTAACAACTTTCTTTCCCATATTATTCAGATGAAGGCCATGAGATGTGAAACTACTCCTTTGTATTGACGTAAGATTTAACAATTTTACATGGTCAAAAGTTGATGCAATTAGATGTAATTTTAGATTGTGTTTATAGATAGAATTGTTTTTTGATACGTCATCGAAACGATAAGGCACGGTTGATATAATTACATTTGTGTGCTTAGTGCACTCCAGGGTATCATTTACACATCTCAAAGCCTCCTCAGCAGCCGTATCATTAACTTGTAACGGAAGGTTACAAAAAATAAAATAATAGTTATGTTATACTGTGTAAAAAAAAATAGGGTTCGGTAAAAAGTTCAAAAATAAAAAAAATATGTTTTAAATCAAAAATAAAAACGCTATATGTGGATTATCTAATAACTACTGATATCTCTTCAACACCTCCTTTACCTATTTACCTTAAAAAACAAAAATCGTCGCTCATGTACCACTTAAAATTGCTTATGCACCTCCTAGGCCTATTGCCTCACTACAATAATAATCATCGCCCACCTTAACTCTTCATAACATCTTTCTTTCAACTTCAACGTAGAACAATATTAATATTTCACCTTACTTCAACTCATCTTATTATTATAACCTTAAAACTCACCTTACTTAAATTCACCTTAAAAATCACCTTCACTTGACTCCCATAATCTCAATAATAAAAAAAATAATAATCATGATAATTTGCGATAATCCACATATAACCCCACTTATGCTCTGTTTGCATATATTTATTTATAATTACTAACCACTGAAAGATACTTGTTAATTAATTCTATTTTCTTAGGGGTGGGAACCTGGCTAATTAAAGTAGTGGCTAAATGGACACACGTGGCTATATAAAGAAGTTCAAGGCATCGCGGCAAGACAACAATTATTTACTCGAACATGATCAAAAATGGATATTTACAGCAAATAAGAAACATAAACATAGTGATACATATGTACAAACAAGTCAAGAAATTATTTACAATTTTACAAAGTCTCCTGAACCATATCTTAAGTAATGACGCAATAGAAATTAAATGAAGTTAGCTTTTTTATAAATTGAAAAATTTTAATACCTGCAGACAAAAAATATGTCCAATGGCCATTTCTACTTACAGTTTCACTTGTTTTATTCGTCGCACTGTTTTTTACCTAGGATTTTTGTCGTAAATTCAATTCACTTCCGAGGCCTACCCCACGCTAGTTCCAACAAAGCACATCGAAAGAATATCCGTCGATAAACAACCAATTTTACATGATCAGCTTAATATTTTTAATCACGTCACCTCCAAAGTACATTTACTTTACATTTTGACTAACTTGTCACTACTTTTTTAAAGAAAATCACATTTTTCTTGCGATAACACACGCCGGCTTCATTCAACAAACATGAGCTATGTAGCCATCTTGATAGAAGACCCTGCTTGCCTTCCCTTCCACCTTATTCCGTGAAGAAAAGTACGTTCCTCTTACGTTCTGTATTCTGTGACATCTGTGCTCTTTCACATACATAGATTGATCCCTTCTCTCTCTTCCAACTGCTTTCATGATCACTGTACACACTATCATATTAAGTTTTCGATTTATTAAATTGTGCTCTGTACTGTTGTTATATTCTTTTTATCTATTTATTTATCGAACTGTTTATAGTCTTAAATACCGCTTCATATTGTTCGCTTATAACTCACCACTCGTTGAAATAAAGTTTCTGTATAATTTTCACTTTTTACACACGCTCATATATTAATATGTTTTTTAAGTCTGCTTTTACATTACCTACTTTTACAGTCTGCTTTTATGTTTTATTATTTGTTTATAAAAAAAAATGATTCTACTGTAATTATTTTGCGTCATTAAGAAATGTATTTATATGAAAAAATTAAATGATTAGTATTATTTATGTATTGCGTCATTTATTCATTTAGACCAAATCTCTGTTCCATTAGTCACTATAGGAAACAGCTGATTCATATCTTATTTTATTAATTTCTCTGTGACATGGACATAAGTGTTACAAACTGTACATTCTATGTCATTTGAACCCCCCAATATTACTAGAAAATCTGTTTTATCAAATTTTTTTACACTTTGGTTTACATCTTTCAAAACAGCTGTCATTTTTGCATTTGGTTTAAAAACACTAGTAACACTTATTTTTTGTCCCTATTGCTCTTGAAGCAGTTGCCCCATACCCCTGGCATGACTTTCACCTAGAATATAAATCTGATGTCTCCTTTGGGAAGTTACTTCCTGAACAGTAGGTTTAAAATTACTTCTCTGTACCTGGCTATTTGTTAATCCATGTTGTGTTTCTGTACTTGTGTTTTTATCCTGGATCATCCAATCCCCGTTGGCACATCGCTTTAGTTTTTTTTTAAGATGATTGGTTTCTACTATTTTCTTAGTACTTCGGTTATTTTTGTTTAAAACTTGTCCAGGTTTCTTGCTTAACATTTCATTTTGCTTAATAACAGCATCTGAAGTGTTTATTCTTATTAACAACTTTTGGTTTGGTAATTTCTTATATTGTTGTAGATTGTTTATAATTGATTCCCGCCATCAGTGAAGTGTATAGATCCTTTACATATATAGGAAAAGGTGAACTTTTATGTCTTTATATTAGTACAGGTGTCATGCTTACCTGTAGGCATACTTGGCCTAGTACCAATGAAATTAGGATCAATCATCAATAGCTACCAAACTAGTGTTTGACTTTAAAATATAGCCTACTTAGTTTGGTAAGTTAAGTGGCATAAATTTACGACCCTCGGCTGATATTTTTGCAGACGATGACCTTGTATTACATTCTACTGTTAAATGTTAAATATAGGTAAACATACTGTGTCTAAAGACTATTAGTTAGAACTTCAGCCTATTTTTTATTGTTGCATTTCTGTTGGCGTAGGGTTGTATAGTAAATTCACTCCAGTTAAGCCAGGTTGCTTTAGATAGGTCTAAATATTGATATGTTTCCTATAAAAAAGGAATTTACATGTTTACTAAGTGTTTAAACATAATAGTCAACAAAAGTTGTTGTGTTCTAATTGAACGGTTTACTTTTGTCTGCATTCAGGTTGGTGTTTGGAGTTTTTGGCTAAATCTAATATATTACCGATACTTGACTTTAAAACGGACTGTGACAAGCTAGGCCAGATTAGATAGATATATATTTGTTTTTTTCTTAATATACTGGTAATATTTTTACAGTTTATAAACTAAGATTTTTAACAGTCTAAATATTTACTGCATTTTTGACTGGTATGAAATTATATTATGACAACAATGGCTAATAACTTAAACGGTTTTATTTCACATGCATTTATTAAATAGAGCTAAATATTGTACATATCCAAATCTAACTATAACAATATTATAAAGTCATACAATATAATAACAATGTTTCAAATTTAAATAAATGTTATTAAACTTAAATATATATAAATTAAATAAAGTAAAACTTATATATTTACCTTTGTATATAAATCGTGTAACTTCGTATTTATATTCTGGCTATGCGTTTATACAAAAATATGTTGCCGCGAGGAATCGGTGCGCACCGTTAGAAGGTTGACCAACTACTCTATATTTTTGTTGAATGTTATGTGTGTTTGTGAAGTGTTTTTAATGTAATTCATGATGACCTGATCTTCAGAGAAGCCCGATGATGGAACATAATTCCGAAACGCGTAGCCAGAATATAAATACAAAGTCACACGATGGAGTTACAAAGGTAAGTATATCATTTTTACTTTAATTTGTGATTTGGAAATTGATAGTATAATGTTGAAATATAGAAATTTCTTTTAAAAAAAATACAGTATTTGATCAAAGTTAGTATTAATTACCAAAACTTCAAAAAATCTTGATGAATGTTGAATTGCCACTCCTTAGGTTAAATTGTCTGGGCGTAACAAAATGTGACTATAATGACACACTAAATAAATGTTAACATGTCGGGTATTAAATACAATACTGGTACGTTACTGTAGGTCTACAGAGCTGTATGAAATGGATTTTACTATGACCAGTACAGTAGTACCAGGAAAAAAGTTTATGTTCATTCTGTTATTTTTGTTTTATTTTACAATCCGTTCAAGTGTAATTTATAATTTCAGCAAGAATATAACAACAACAACCTGAACATAAACTTGCTTGTTAATTACCATATTCCTGGTTTCCATATTTTTCCAGTTTATAAAGCTACCGGTATATATAATATATGCACATAGGCCTAAACTGTATTTGATATATTATATTATGTATGTCAACATTAAGTGTGTCAGTATAGTCCAAGCATGTGCCAGGCACCTTGTGAGCGCGGTCATTCACTTTTCCTGAATATGTGAACATTCCACATATTCTTAAGTACTGAGAACTACTGAGCACATGCCAAGTGGCAGAGTTAGTAATTTTTAAATCATACTTAGAGAACAGGAAACAGTTGGTCTGGGTAAAAGGGTGATCTTCACAGATTTTCAATATTATGAATGGTGTTTCTCAATAATTGTCTGTATTAGACCTATACACCTTTTGTAATAATTATAGAACTCGGCCTTAGGGGACTACTTTTTGGGCTTACAAGGTTGAATGTTTAAATAGTATATTAAGTCAATATAGATATGAAGTCCGCCTACTTTTAAATACTAAATACATATGAATCAAGGCCTTAGAGGAAAGCACTGGAATGATGTGAGCTAGCAAATGAACTATAAACAAATTAATTTTAGTACAGTCTAGACAATTATGAACAATTGAACAAATCTGTTTAACTTATTTTGTATACATATCCTATTACACACTGACAATTTTTAATTATTACAATATTATTGAATCTGTTTTAAGCTGTAGGGTTACAGTACCATAAATAATCCTAGGTGAGACAGAATGTAGTTAGTAAACTATTGTTGCCAGTAGGCTATGGTATAAGCCTAATAGTAGTTAGAATTAATATTGCAGTCCAATAAACAATATTGACCTCAAGAAGTATTGCAAATGATTTAAAAAAATGTAAATTAGTTTTTGAAAGTACGAGTTAACCTGGTCACAAGTTTAAGCTATTTATTTTTGTACCTTGCTTATTTAGTACTAATAGTACACCATTGCAGCCTCTCCCTGCAATATTTTCAAGTATTTTATATTCCTTTTTCCTAGGCCACATTATACACAAAATTTCATGGAACAGCTGATAGCATTTCAGGTAAAAATATTTAGCAAATGATGATTTTTTAAACAATTTTTAACCCTTTAGTAAGTTTACACTGGTACACAAGTATGAGGACTTTTATGATATACACTTTCTTACCAAGACGTATCGTGATTTGTCAATTTAACTTGTACCTCATACAAGTCCTCATACTTGTGTATTAGTGTAAACGTACCTTAAAATTAACAAATCACAATACACCTTCTCACCAAGATGTATTGTGATTTGTCAATTTAACTTGTATCTCATGCAAGTCCTCATACTTGTGTACTAGTGTAAATATACCTTTTAGAGTGTTAATTTTGAAAAATAATTTCTTATTTCGCGTCTATATAGTACTAGATACCTAATTGCAAAATCTATTTATATCGGTTGGTTAGCTTTTATAGGCCTTGATGAACCAGGACAAAAGTAACGTTATAGATTAAGGGCAACTGTTAACTGTTTGTAGCTGTTCTTTACAGCTAGCTTTAAATCCTTAGTTATAAAATACATAGCGAGAGTTAAGAATTAATTGATACAGTAGAGCGTCGATAATCCGAACTAATTGGGACCGAGGGGGTTCGGATTATCAATTTGTTCGGATTTTTTAAAACAACCAAGAAAATGCCATTTAGGCTAAAATATACGCCCTTTAATCGATTAATGAGGTTAAAACTGTTTACATTACAAGCAGTAATGTAATTACAGTACAGTAGCCTATGTAAGACTATGTACTTACATATTATGATATAGAAAAACCTGCACGTACACAGTAGGGCCAACATGCAGGCACCCCCGAAATCACCCCCAGGGCATGGAAATCCCGAAATTTGAATTTTTTTTTCATTTAAGGTTTTTCATAGAAAAGTCTTCAGTATAGAATTTCCTTTTCTTCAAAATTTTATTTTTCAGTCGACGGAAAGCACATCTGGCGTTGATCCAACGTATCCCTATATTTATAAATTATGAAAAGCCTGCTAGCCTGCCACAGCCTGCAATACTCAGTGGCAGCATTGTACATTATCGTCAATAAATCGTTCAATTGTACGAATCGATTCGGATCTAGATCTAGGAATTTTCAGCTTTTTTTTGTTGGACTGCTCGAACAAAACAAAAAATCCCTAAACTGACTTCCGCTCACCGCTCTAGAGTGGGAAAATCAGCTGTTTATTTTTCACACTAGTATTTAGTTATGATTCCTGACACAAGTAGCGCTAAACTGAGGAACTGCGAAACTGCTGAATCATGGCACGTGAGTCGTGCGTGTTATAAGTTTGTGTTCAATCCATAATCCAATCAAACTTTTCTATCAAACATTCGATATTTTCAAAGACAATTTATTTTTAACTTCACTAACATGAAACGTAGCCAAGGTCAAACAACGATTTCATCATTTTTCAAGAAGCCGAAAGCAGATAATTCAGATGATGCAGAAAATGTTGATAGTAAGTAAAGTGACGTTTTGAATGTGAATTCCAAGGTTATGTTGCGATAGATTCCAAGGGAAATTAAATTCATTGTAGCTTATCGTTGATTTAGTTTTGACACGTTTAACTCACTTGACTTTTAAAATAACGTTTGTCAAATTTTGAAAATGGAATCCGTAGAATAAAATATCTACAATATTCATACTTCAAATTTTTTGTTGTAACTGAATAACTGAATTTTTTAGGAAAAAAATTTTCCAGTACCTATCAAAACAAATATCAGATGAAACAATGAAAGAATAAAGTAGTGTCATCTAATTATTGAAAATAAGTTAGGAAAGAATATTATACATATGATAATATAATAATACTAGGGGACCCGTGCGCAAAGAGTGCATTTTAATATTTTGATTTTGAAAATATCAAAAGTTGGCTGAACTTTGGGAAAAAAATAATAAAATAATAATTAGTCCAAGATGTAGAAAAAATAGTTTTCTATAACAAACATTAAATAAAATATGTTTTTTGGGAGAAAAAATACTTAATTTTGGGAAATTTAAAAAAATAACCTTTACTTATTAAAAGTGTAACGTATACTGGGCCCTTTATTTAATTCACCCCACCCCGTAACATAAATTGGCTAATCCCCGGGTTAGGTTAGAGGCCTTGTTAACTACCGACAAG
>JAGFPH010025613.1:0-10790 GCA_018207615.1 Philaenus spumarius
TGATTTAACAGATTGCATCCTATTATTAATGGTTTGGTTAATTTAGGTACTATTAGAAATATTCCATGGACTGTCCTATCCGCTATGGTTATCGGTAACATTATTTGTTTCGCGATTTTTTGTTTCCTTCCTTTTATCGCTATCACGATCTCCACATTAGCCACCTGTAGTTCCATGAATTTATGTCCTTTCGCCTTCAATTGTTTTAAATATTCCTCTTGAATGACCGACCATTGGGCACCAGTATCTATTTCTATTTCCACGGAATTATTAAATATTTTACCGTCGATCGTTGGACAATATATTTGTTCGGTTTTTATATTTAATTCCCCCGGCTCTTCCAATAACTCTTCCCTCATATCAAAAGAAATATTTTGCAATTTTATTTGCAACCTACTATACTTTTTTAATTTGGATGAATTTAATTTTGATTTTTGCTTGACTTCGGCTCCCGAATCCGATTCTAATTTCCGTTCCTGGCCTATTTTTCTATTTTCCGGGACCCTATAACCTAGTTTTTTGGACTTGGTTTAGGAACACTCGAATTGGTAGGATTAGGTTTTGTGGGTGTTGGGTGTTGGCTAGTGCTAGGTCTATCACAATAGGATCGTTGGTAAGGGTTTCTAGGAGGGTTAGATGAGTCCGGGGCTCTTGCCTGTGTCCTATCAGGGTTCCCGCTCGTTTTCGGCCTTTCATCTTTCTCCATGGCTTCGAACGCCCTTAACAACTCAATCGCCTCTTCAAAACTCTCGCTCGGTTTTCCTACGCTCGCCACTTGAATTCTTGAATCGAAATGTCGCAACAATCTATTAATTACAAATTTTTCTGATATCGCGGGATCTAAGAATGTCGCCTTTTTTACCATCTTGCAAAAATATTCGACGCGTGACATCGATCCTCGATCGTTGTATCTCCCGTTTTCGATTTGGTTTCGGAGCATCTGTTGCTCTTGATAACCCCAAAAATTTTCAATAAATTTAACTTTAAACTCTTCATAGGTGGTACTCCCCCGCTTTACTATTCCCCACCAATCTAGAACTGAACCTTTAATTTGTTTTTCTATGATTTTAAGTTTATCTTCCCCCTCTAAGTTCGGGTCGATTTCGGCAAAATGCTCCTCCATATCTTTAATAAATTTCATAGGGCTACCTCGCGCATTTCCCCAAAATTCAGGTAATCTAATTTGTTCCCCCGGACTTGGATGAACATACACTACTCTTTTTTCTGCGCCGCCTATACCTCGGGACGCGCTAATGTCCTTAACTTTTTTCTCCAATACTTTCACGGAGAGTTCTACTTTCATTCCCTGAATTGTATTCTCTTCGATTCTCTCTTTATTCTCTCTATCTGCGATTTTAAAAATATCTATATCCTCTTTAATTTCGGTAATTTGCACCTCGCATCGGTCTACTCGGCCGTGGATTAACTCGATACTTTCTTTTAGATCGTTTTTTAACCCGCCTACCGCTGCTAATATTTCTTCACTATTTTTCCGCTCTCGTTCTTCGCGTTCTTGCTTCTCGGCTAACTCTTTCGCCTCGCGTTCTTGCTTTTCCACTAACCGCTCTCGTTTCTCGGTGAATTCCCTTTCTTCGCGAATTTTCTTTTCAGCTAACCGCTCCTGTCTTTCAAAATATTCTTTCTCCTCCCGCTCTTTCTTTTCCGCTAACTCCCTCTCTTCGCGTTCTTTTTCTTTCACTTCGCGTTCTTGTTTTTCGGCTAACTCTTTCGCTTCGCGTTTTTTTCTTTCGCCTCGCGTTCTTGCTTCTCGGCGATCCGCTCTTGTCTCTCGCTCGCCATTAGCCTCATCATTTTTTGGATATCCGACTCATCATGTTTTTTCGGTGGGTCCGGCATTATTCAAATTTGTTTATTTATGTTTCCTTGTGCAATTAATTTAATTATTTGTCGGTTAATCAATTCTCTAATGTGATAACTGTCCGTACGTTTTTTCGACTATTTATAAATATTTTAAATTTTAAAATTATTTATATCGTCGAGCCAACGCGTTCTGGGCGCCACTTGCCATGCCGCATACGCGCACACTTTTATTTTCTCAGGTTCGCAAGGTCTTCGTCCCAAGTTCGGACGTCACTTGCCACACCTCACACACGCTATTCTTAAGATGTCGTGCTCAAAGGGTTTTCGCCCAACCTTCTGAAACTACTTGCCGCTTTTCACACGCGCACCTATTCAGATTCGGGTTATGACGTCACTTTCTACGTCGCACCCGCCTCTATTTTCAATTGGATTTGCCCTTAATATTTTTTTGCGCGTATACGTGGACAAGAAATAGGAAATACGCTAACTTTCCTAAATCTTAAAAGATTTGTTTGTAATAAATACACTTTATATAATATTTTACTAGCTCTAGTCAGACTCTTTCTCCGTATCGTGCCGTTTGGAGTTACTTTGTCACACACAAGAATTAATATAACCTTATCAACTAACTTATTCTAGAGCACTGGTTAAATTTCTGGTATAGGGTATTTAACTCATAAATAAAAGAAATTAAGATTTGAAAATTAAACTTTTTTAATTTCAAAAAGCAAATGAATTATCCTTTCTCAACTTCTTAAAATTTCAAACAAGTATATTATTGATATTTACACATATGATATTATTTACATTTATATTGAAACGCTTTTATACCATTGTGAGAATAGGGAATATTCCTGAATGAGTTTACTTTTACACTTTCCCCTGAATTTACTATTACTTTTGATTTTATTTATTAAAATTTTATCTCTGGATTTTTATTTATATTAAAAAATTATATAGCTTGGTTATTTACTACTCACAAATAAATATGATTGATCGCAGCTTTCCTCCTAGGTGGTTTAGGCCTTGGAATGAAGTCCTTGATCTTCTTCTTTCTTCCTTCCTCCCAGGATCTCTCCTCTTCCTTAAGGTAGAACGATTTCTATCTTCAATCCCTTAGGATCACTCCTCTTCTTTAATTGTATCGCGATTTATTACGGCCCGCTTAACTATACCGGAGTTGGTGATATCTGTCGACCTACTGCTGATTCTTCAGACTTGTACGTGGTCCTCGGGTGACTATCTATTCGCAACTAAATTTAATTCTTCTTCCCTCAACCTCGTACTTTGCAAATCGAAGTCAAGAGACTTACTCTTCCCTTTTTAGCAACTTTGTTTCTCTGGTGATTTCTATGGTTCTTCTAGCTTGTAGAATCTTCCTTTATTTATTTAAATTAAGTCCCACGACTTTATTTTAATTAATCCACTTTGGTTTCGTTGATAATTAACTATTTTATTTGCAGCGCAATAAGTAATTGTATTGACCTCGGTGGTCGTAACCATTACGTCATCCCTCTAGCTCGCTCCACACTGTTTACTTAAGCTATGCCGGTTTATACAGGATTTAAACGATTTTTGTATTTAAAACTTTCAAAGTGATCTAACTTTGTAACCCCTGGTCCGATTTTGGATTTCTTTGGCTCATTGGATTCCTGACCATCTTCTGATTTCTTCCTCCTTTGAGTTGTAGTTCTAGGGTTCCTGGTTTGCAAGTTATCGCCTTCGCTAATTTTTCCTAAATTTTGAATTTTAAATTCTTCAAAATGGTCCAAATTTGAATTTTCTTGGTTCCATCTTCTTCTTCTGGTTCCCAAACTTCCAAAACTGTTCTTCTTTTTTCTTTCTTCACTTCGGGCACGGTTCTGTGGCCTATTATCTGTGAATTGTCGAATTTTGGATTTGGCAACCCCCCTTTTTGGTTTATGCCCCCTTCTCACATGGTATTTTACATAAACATATATATTACACCTTATTTAATATATATTTATTACTATATAACCTTTTTTCCTTTGATTTAATCAGTTATTTTAGTTTAGTTATTTTTGAGCCTTTTCATTCAAAAGTATTTAATTAGATTGATTTATTTTTAGTCAATTATTATTAATTTATTATTCTTTACTTTATCCTCAATTTAGGCCTTTGAATTATTTTAATTTGTGAATTTTAGCCTTTTTTCACCTAAGTCTTTGCTCTATAATTTTGTAATTATTTTAATTAAAACAATTCGGTTAATTAGATTATTATTGTTTTCTTCTCCTCTACACATTGCATTAAAAAGAATTTACAATTTTTATATTTAAAAAAACTTTAAAAATTTAACATGGCCCTTTACGGCGCATAGCAACAGTGCATTGTTTTGCAGTATTCGACAAAACTTGACAAGAATTATCCTGTCGATTTCCCTTAGAATAATTCACGGAGCTTTGCTTCTATTACGTTTAACATTGACTAGGCCTGCAATTTACAATATAATTATTTTAAATTACTTCCTTTCTTTTTACATACATTTTTTCTTGTGATATCTATTTACAAAGTGTAATTTTACTTATTACTAACTCTACATTTGCATATTTAGGCCTACTGGCTTCTATATTTGACTTTTATTGTTAGGCCTAATTACTTTAGTAGTTAGCCCATTTGGGTCGGGTTTTTGCCCGTCACAATACGTAACCAACGTTTTAGTTTTGAGTTTTCTAAAAGCAAATGTCAAGCGAATGAATACGCTGAAATGACCGTTAATTTCCAGTTCTATTTCCCCCCCCCCCTACAGCCCGGCCAGTATTTTTTCTGAGTTATATCTATATACTGATGGATGCATCACACTTTCCTCTATCTAAAACTGCCATCGTGTGCCATCCAATCAAAACTCTGACAAATAGTTCTAAAGTTGTTGGGCGTTTTGTAGACCTTTGCAATTGGTCAGTTTTTAAACCAATAAACTGTAACGTTGCGGCGCTTCCCATATAGGCTCCCATTGTCCTACTATGGTTTAGCGACGTCCTGCCGGTTGTCGGCCAAGTCCTTAACCCCTCTTGCGGAGATCCGGACGCTGTCAGGAGGGCGGTGTGTGAGAAGGATCTTCAAGAATCGGTACTCAGTGTATTCAGTAATGCATGTTTATTAGAGGTTAACAAACATTACTCTGTTGGTGCCGCCTAAACTAGTTAAACCTAAATCTACTTATAATTTAGCCATGAGGCAAAGCAAGACTAACCCCCCCTTTGAGCCTACGCGTACGCGATCATTTCCAAAACCAGACTGACTCTCTCGTGCGTGCTGCCTGTGATTCCTGTTAGCGTTCCCCTCCCTTAATTATCATGAACTCAAACCTCAGCGTTTTGTATGTAAAGACATTGCCAACACTATAACCTGTTCATGGTTAGTGGACCCTTGATTATGATTTATTAAATATTATTATTTATTATATTTACTACGAGGTGAGGGGTACCTGCTACAAAACAGCCTTACTAATTACACGTGATATCTGTGTGATATTTTTAGACATATTTTGAAATGTATGTGTAGAGAATGCTTCAAGCTAATATTTCCTGTGAACCAAATATGTTTTGCTCGAAAGGTTTGTTATCTATGAGCGTGGGAATGAGATTGACGTTCTCAAACCAAGGCTGTAATTTCAAATTAACGGTTATTCCCCATACAGCTTCATATCCGACCGTTGTATACCAAACGAGTGGGATGTTTCTATATTTCTCCTCGCTTTTGTTATTCAAATAATTCTAAGTCAAACACTTTTATGAAAAAATAATTTACAAGTATAGAGTTCAATTCTTTGATTTATTCTCTACACTTTGTCATAATAATATTTCATTTTTGGGCAAAGTATATTATATTCCTAAATTACGTTTCAAACTTGGCATAGTTTTGATAGCAGTCTTGTAGTAGGAACATAAAAACTGGTGTTTTCAAAATAAGAAATTTGAAATTGATAAATACTTATATACAGTTCTATTTAACTAAATTACAAAACTTTTTTACATTTATGGAAAACATTTAAAAAAAAATGTTTACTACTTTTTAAGTAGATAAAAGTTGACTTTTACCTTTCGTAACTGAACATTTTTTGCTTCTTGAGCTAATAACTTTGTAAATTTGACATCTATAATTTTTTTACTAGCATATATACACATATATAAATTATTTGAACCTTTCTCTGCAAAAAAAACTGTGGAACACTTTTCTATTATGGTTCATTTACTATTTTTGGCGAATTTTTGAAAAAATGCTTGCAAACGCCAAAAAATCCATTTTCATTAACATTGCCGGTTCTAGGGTTAATTTAAGATGCAAAATAACACATTTTAGGCTTCCCAAAAGTATATTAAAACGATATATTTATGTATAATTTTCCACTTCTAATTATGATTCAGGCCTACTTTAGAATAATTTAGAATAGCAACCATGACTCATCCCCCGCCAAATATTTCCGTGCGATGCCTCTAAGCTCATAGGCTTGGAACACACGGCGTTTTTTTTTTTACCGACTGTGGATTAGTTACCGTCCCCGCTCATAAAAAGCCTCATTGGGATTCATTAAACTGAAGTATCTAGTTCATTAATCACGAAGTGTGTTATGTAATGTATTATTTCTTTTAATGTTTTATTGATATGAACAGAGAGCAACTCTCGCTTTATTGTTATTCCATCGCCGGTTGAAAAGGAAGCAAAAAATATACTTATTTTCGTTCGTCCAATCAATAAATAAAAGAAGAGAAGATGTTGGAGCATTCTACACTGTGTTTCCCGATTTGAGGAACTAGAAGAAACATTTTTCAATTATTTAAGAATGTCGGTTTCGTCATTTGACGAACTGCACACGCGGCTGATCGAAGGATAGTATTCTACAAAAAAAATACTAAAATAAGGAAAATTGGCATGTATTTGGTCACATTCGCCACTGTTTCGGCTGAGAGATGGAAAATCGATCGATTGTAATGGCAGCGAGCGGCTGCACAGCTACCACCAGTGGCAAATAAACAGATCGTTTATTTTTCCGACAAATTGTATGCTCTAATAATCTTCTTCGCGCCACTGTTGATATGACGGCGACGGCAAATAATCTGTGGCGGAAAACGCCGTGTGCTGCCTTTAGGACTCTATACTTTGATACACTACACTGCATCTATATAAAATAATGTGTCAGTGCCCAATTCAACCAAAGATAATGTCAGCAATATATTGATAATTTATTGTAGCTTAACATTTGTATAGGTGTTGAAAACAAGTTAGGTATTTTAATATAAACAAAGTCCGAAATATTTTTTCAATGGGGGGGTTATAACCCCCAAAACCCCCCCTGGTTACGCCTATGCTTGAATGCGACCAATTTTGGATCAAATATGTCAGTGACAAAAAGTATCCAGAATTAAAAACTTTGGCCATCAAACTATGTACTATGTTTGGATCGACATATGTGTGTGAAGCAGCTTTCTCAAGAATTACTTTTATCAAAAATCGTTATAGATCCCGTCTCACAGATAACCATCTCGACACATTAATGAGAATCAGCTGCACAAACTACACTCCAAATTTTAAGAAGATTGTTAAAAATAAAACTTGTCATTTTTCTCACTGATCGTAAACGTCTGAATCAGTTTATTTGTAATTTCAACTACTTATGTGTGATTTTTTCTTTTTATTTTACATATGTTAATTTTTTATCATGCCATTTTTCCACTGATTTTTTAACTTTTTAAACTAGTTTGATTTTTTATTAGAGTTACTTATATGTACCTTATTATACAACTCTCAATAAAAAGTAGGCTATTGATTTAATATTGTTGCATTATTTTACCCTATTATTTTATGCCTATTAAAACGTTTAATTTAATTTATCTTGGTTTTTCAATAGCAAAAGAGATATAGTCGAGAACTAAATTCGAGAATTGGTTTTGACAATTTTATAAGTAAACATACTTAATATAAACAATAAAGTAATTTTTATTGCCAAATCCGATTGAAATAATGGCCTTTATTTTAATCAATCAATGGCATAATATCAAACTTCAATATATTTGAAGAACATTATATCGAAAAAGATACAGAGTAATAACTATCCCAAATATTTGAATAATGATTCAAATTAATGTAGTTAAAAAAAATTTTCAAAAATTTTCCGCGGAGTACCCCCGGTGTTTTCCCCTGAATGGACCACGGAAGCTCGGCAAGACTTTAAAACGGGCCTTTATGAAACTTAATAGGTGACCACTGGTATTTAGTACACAGATACAGCGTGTAATCGTAATCTCTCAGGAAAAGTTATTAGTAGACATTGGTCAGTATTTGTACTCTTGTACTGTTAGTTCTCACTGTACTCAGTAGCAGATACTTTTGACTTACAGTAATCGGATACATTTCCACTTGGCAAGTACCGAATACAAAATACTGATTACAGGAAATACGGGTACATTTCTACTATCAAATGTTTTGACATTTGATTCTATTGAAAACATGTTTAACCAACTTCTTATGTTTACAGGAAGATGAAACCCAAATCTCAGAGGAAGTAGAAACAGTAGCAATTGCCAGTCTGCCTACAACCTCTAGTAGAAAAGGTAATATTTTTATTGCTTACATTTTACTTTAGTTGAATGGTTTGCTCATTATAATCTATCTTTGTTAAAACCTTTCCCACTGCATTTATTTGACACTCGACTGCTCAATCAGATCCAATTAAAATAGAACTGTTTCATTTTCTCTCTTCATCATCCTAGCTGCTGCAAACAACCTGCACCTGCACTGACATAAACTAAGCTTTTTTCAAACAAATGAATGGTTATTTTGTGTTTACTTCAATCGTTGGAAGAATATTTTAAAATATCCGACAAGAGTTCTGAAACAAGTTATATGATTTTAACTTTTGAAAGACTAAAGAAAAAGTTTTGAGAGACTTTTGAGAAGTTTACCTTAACAAAATTTGTTTGTTTCGCTTATACAAAATCTGTTAACTTTCTTTAAAGCTGCACATTTTTAAATTTAGGAACTAAATTTCCAACATTTAGAAAAATTTATGTATTTTACACTGTTGATTAATGGTGGCTAGTGATTCCAGTATTTTCCTCGCTCGTTTTACAAAAACGCTACATACTTTTACCTCAAGGTTATTAATTTCCTTTCACTCTGCTTCATTCTAGGAATTGATCTTGAAGAATCCCTAGATAAGGCACGGTTTACTTTTTCTGAAGTATAGTCAAGTTTGTACTATCACTGAAATATAAATTTTTTCCATTTGCCGGATCGTATTCTTGATTATTCTTTCCTTGTTAAAATAATTACTACAACGTGACAAAATTACTGTTTACAACTGGGTGCTTTTTAAAAACAGTAAACATATTAGACTCCTATGGTAACCTAAGCATTACAATATTGCCAGTTTATTTTTCTCTGTGACAGAGAAATTAATGCTTGTACCTATTGTATCTATATAATGAAACTATCCTTAATGTTATTAAATATAGTGGCCATTTTAAAGCTTAAGTTATCAGTGTGAAAAAATAACATCTGGCTGTGCAAATAAAATAAACATTTAATTAATTAATTATTATCTTGTATAATGTCTACTTTGTTCAACATGTAAGGCATACCACACACTGGTGTCTATTTTCTCAACTATTGTTAACAACATCAAGCTAGGTGTACATATACATACATATCCAAAGACAGATGTTGTAGTTATAAAATGTTAAATATGGAATTTTAAATTGTGTTGACTTTAAATACAATTAACTGAAGTGAAATATTATTAACACTACAACATAATTATATTCCTGCAATTTTTTAACAAATACCAAAGAATACAAAATATATATTACTTTTTTTCATTTTACCAAACCATTATGGCGTTTCTACACCTATTCTTGTAAGGACATATTTCATAAAGGCCTTCACTTAATAAATATTACATATATTTTAATAAACATATACAATGCCTACTAACTCGCAGCATGTATTATATTAACCACATACATTTGATTTTCCAATGATAATAAAATTATTTTGCTTTTAATAATGCATCTTAAAGTCCTAATATACCAAATGTGTAAAAATAGTGTTCATTAAAGTAAAAACCATTATTTTTGTACTATCTTTATATACTAATGTTAGTGGCAATCATATTTTTAAAGTAAGTTCCTTTAAAAATAAAGTTGAATTACCCTTTGTAACAAATGAATTTAATTTTTCAGATTTAGATAAACCATACCAGTGTAAAGAATGTGTTTATACTTCCTCTGATTCAAGTGACCTTAAAGTACACATAAGAAGACACGGAGATAAACCATACCAGTGTAAAGAGTGTGCTTATACTTGCTCTGATTCAAGTCACTTTAAACGACACATGAGAAAGCATAATGGAGAAAAACCATACCAGTGTAAAGAATGTGATTATACGTGCAGTCAATCAAGTCACCTTAAAGTACACATGAGAAAACATAACGGAGATAAACCATACCAATGTAAAGAATGTGATTATACTTGCTCTGATTCAAGTAGCCTTAAACGACACATGAGAACACATAACGGAGATAAACCATACCAGTGTAAAGAGTGTAATTATACTTGCTCTGATTCAAGTAGCCTTAAACGACACATGAGAAGACACGGAGATAAACCATACCAATGTAAAGAATGTATTTATACTTGCTCTGATTCAAGTGACCTTAAAGTACACACAAGAAGACATAATGGAGAAAAACCATACCAGTGTAAAGAGTGTGCTTATACTTGCTCTAAATCAAGTCACTTTAAACGACACATGAGAAGACATAATGGAGAAAAACCATACCAGTGTAAAGAATGTGATTACACGTGCAGTCAATCAAGTCACCTTAAAGTACACATGAGAAAACATAACGGAGATAAACCATACGAATGTAAAGAATGTATTTATACTTGCTCTGATTCAACTAGCCTTAAACGACACATGAGAAGACATAACGGAGATAAACCATACC
>JAGFPH010025614.1:0-10789 GCA_018207615.1 Philaenus spumarius
GCTCTAGTTCTAAAGGTAGTCAGGGGATAAGTTCTACTTCTAAAGGTACTCATTGGATAAGTTCTACTTCTAAAGGTAGTCAGGTGATAAGCTCTAGTTTTAAAGATAGTCAAGGGATAAGTTCTACTTTTAAAGGTAGTCCCGCAAGTTTCTACGAGTTTCAAGGTTCTATTTCAAACTGTTTAAAATAAAAGAGTATTAAACTGACATTCTGATCACTTTGTACAATATGTAACGCTGTACAGTACATTGAGCAGCTCAGGACCTGAGGGTTTTATTCAAGGTTATTTATAGTTAAAAGCACTTTCAACAGCTTTCAGTTCTAGAACAGAGACAAGATCGTATACGCAAAGAGTCCACTGCAATGTTAAAAGGTGTTAACAAACAGATAACACCAAAAGCAGTGCGGCAGTTTTCCACAACTGAGTAGTGTTGCCATAATAAATGTCAAGTTATTCAACTTGGCAATACTGGACGGTTGGTTTTCACGTAATCACGTTACACTTTTCATATTTCAGTTAGACATAGACATCTGCGAAGAACATCTTTTATCTGCTGACTAATAAAGAACGGGCAAGCAATGGTCGATTACTTTAAACAAATTTAAAAGACACGCAATATAAATTACTAGTTCTATTGAAGGGACCACTTTGGATAAAATTGTCTTACAAAGAAGTACTGTGAATATAAAACATGTTAGAACTACTGGCGGCGACCTTGCTGTGTATCGTCCTACTTCCGCATCGGCCTACAGGAACAAAAACGCGGATAAAATCTGTAGAATTGTTTCCTTCTTGGTAGCAGTTCAAATGTGGCCGACTTTTGTTTATTTATCATGTGGTTACCATTTGCTTTGTCCAGACTACATCTAGAAATTCGTTGGTTTTTAAAAATATTCATACACAGGTTAATTCAAATTTTGTCGGCACTATTTTGGCAGCTTTAACAAAATTATAAAAACACAGGTAGGATAAAGTTTCGTTTACCGTTCATTTGTTAATTTCTATTTCCTCAAATCCATACTAATAATATAAACAGGTAAACTCGTGTTTGGGTAATTTCATAAATTACTGAACCTTTTGAAAAAACCTTTCATTGGTGAATAAACTATACTTTTATAAATAAAAAGCTTAACAGATTTTTATTATAACTATTTGCATTAGTTCCTGTTGAAAAAATCAGGTGGTCATGTATACATTTAGTCATAATTGATCGAAGAATCAATATTAATACACAAACATCACCTGACTGTGTATATTGCTGCCATTGTACGTTTAACAGCTGTTAGTTTCAACGTATAATCTTAAGGTCCAACTGGATTCAATGTTCATTCTTCATATAATGTAAAGAAAGTAAAATAACTACACTGTACAGGGTGGTTATAAAGTCAATCCCCCCCCCCTTAACTTTTGTGTTTGTTAAAACAAACAAATATCCTTTGGGGAACAATACTAACTAAAACCAAAGTATTTTTTGAAGCAATCGGAAATTTTGAGTGTCCCCTAAAAATGGGGGATTTTGGGGGCAACTCAAAATTTTTAAATGGGAAGTATGGTCATGTGATACCTCATTTTAAAGGTATATTTAAGACTAGGAAAATGACATAAAGAAAATAAAAATCGGACCACCCAAAACAAAATGGCGGCCTTAAACGTGTTGAAATAAATCGACATAAAGTTGCTAATATCTCGAAAAGGAAGAGTTTTTAGAAAAAACTTCAAGAGACAAAAAATATTTGTTTCAAAGTGCTTGACCTAAAAAACTCCAAATCAATTTCGTTAGTTTTATTTTTTACAAAATTTTCAAAATATGGAGGAGTAAAAATAAAATTTAATTTAAAAATAGCTGATAGTTAAAACTTTTATTAGAGTTAAATTAAATTTGTTTTAAAAAGAATAAAAATGTTTAGCTATTTTAATGCGGTATCTTTACTGTTATTTTTCGTTTAACGATGGATAGATATCGATAAACAACCAAGAGGTCAGACCAACAATATAGCTATTAAAGCAAAAAAAAATGGTCAGATTTTGTTGAAATTCTAAACTTTGTGACAGTAATTGTTCTGTATCAGTCAATATTTAATTCCAATTCATTTAACTTTTATTAATATGTAGTTTGTAAAACAAATTGTAGATAAAGAAGAAACACGAAAATAGTTTGCTATAATTAGAACAATTATAAATACAATTGTAAATCTTTGTTTTTGTCGTAAAACGTGTCGAGAAACATTGTTTTCCAATTCCTATATGGTCACAATTTCGAGTACTTTCTTTATAACAAATACAAGGCTCGGAAAAGGAGGAAATATTTAGAAATGCATGGTTAACGGATTATGTCATACCAGGCACACCTTCTATTAATTACACCTAAATGTTCTCAGAGATAACGCAATCTTCTTTTATTATTTATTTTAAATACAGATTTCAAAAAAAGATTGTCACAAATACAAGCTTTGATAGGGCCCCTATCTTTGTTTAATTTTAAGATAAACACATTCTCGCAACGTAATTTAAAGATTGGTTGTGGCGAAAGCTTCATAATCCTCTCTCCCTCTGCTTGTATCTCTGAATATTACTGTTTGTAAATAGGAAACACAATTGTGTATTTTCTGTTTATTTATTACGATTTTACTCAAAAAGTAGGCCTACTTGATCCGATTAAGACGAACCTTATACTGATGAGTTAATTACTGCCGCCCGGGTAACATAAGTTGTGTTAACGCAAGATTTTTCAAAATGGGGTTGAACTGTCATCGAACAAGTGTAAAATGTTGTTAAATTCTCTTTTGGTGGCTTTTACGACGGGCCTATTAATTAAACCATAATAGAAAGCTGAAAAAATGACGATAATAAAATATGCACCTTTCTATCTATTACTGGCTTTCTTATAACAACTGATTTTTTATGTAGCAGGAAATGAGTAAAGTTCAGCCTTGCGATGATTATCTATTAAGGGTCTGCTCCAGTAAACGAGAAAGCAACCGGAAACGCAACCGCTTCTCACTGTATCCCTATCTAAACAGTGCAATTTCTTGCACCTGAACGCTTTGACATTGCCTCATTTCAAACCATTTTATAAGTTGTAGTTGAGTCAGTTGAGTGTTGAAAAAAAAACTGAATATTCTTTATAAAATTTCGGATCCGGCTTGCAAATTATTTTTCATTGTAAATATTTTATTGTGTTAGGAAAAAAATTCAAACTTTGTACTTACAAAATGTCAATTGTATAACAAATCAAAAGCATTTAAAAAAATGTAAATTGCAATACGGATGCGTATTGTGACTGTGCTTAAAATGAGACCTTGCAAACAATTTTATAATAAAAAGTAAACGAAATAAATGGTTTGAAATTTAACATTGCTCTTATGGGATAAAATCTAAGATGGCCGTCACTACAGCAGACCCTTAAATGGAAGATTGGAAGGAGGTTAATAGAGAAACAGCGACTCAGCCAAATCATTGATGAGAGTAATTACATTTATTTCTATTTCCTTTGTCCGCATAAAGCAAGTAAGTAAGGTTATTCCCTGTAATATGTAGTATAGGATGTACTTTGATCATTTTATTCAGATTAAACGTTTAATAAAGTGTTAAGTTACGTCTTCTGAGTGACCTCGGCTGTTGGATCTGATCTGAGAATTGAGAAATATTCTGTTAACTATGATAAATGTAGAAATTTAACTTTTAAATTAAATTAATTGCGGAAAATTGTAGAATGGAAAAATGTAGAGTTACCCGCAACACAGACTGACACATAAATGTCTAATTTATGTCTTGATTTATAAACAAGTTAATCATAAATGTCTAAATTAATTATCTGTCTTTAAAGGGTACCTTATCTATAAGACGGGTGAAACAGGCTATGTCAGCTAATTAATAATAATTTGTAATGTTCTGTAGATAATGTAATTAGCTGCACGTGTTAGTCATTGGCAATTCGTTGAAAAAGGTAGACATTTAGTAACTCCATTATAGCTTTACAGCTGTTGACAAGGGAAGAATCTTTAAAATGATTAAACTAGATGGAATGTATATTTTATTTTATAATATCCTTGCGCCAATCTAAGTTATAGAAACAAATTAATTTGTCTATTGCTTGTAATACGATCTATGTTGTAGGAAGATATACACTATCATTTAAACAAGACATATTCGTACAAAAACACGTTAATAAACCCTACATGTTGTGTCGTGGGTTAGTGATTACCCCGTCTCTTCCTCTGAAGGAGGCATATATATAGCGCCTAATACTTTTTACGCAAAAAAATAGTATAGCGCATGAGCATTGTTTTATAGTTTGTTTTATTCGTCTTAAAAGTGTAATACAAATTGTGCGTCATGAAGCAGACATGACTGTAAAAGTCCCGCATTAAACATTTTACTCAAATATCCGAAATAAATTTTGGAAAACAATTCAAAAGATCATTCATTTTAATCACAAACCTACTTAAATGAACGTTTTTAACCCCTAAAGCCCCACACACACACTAACGAACACGCTCGCCGAACTTGACCTGACGTCGAGCATGTTGGGTATATCATCAGTTGAACAACGGATTTTGAGTCAGCCGTAGCTGTTTGTGCTGATGTTTTATGTTTGAGAAATAAAAAGAAGAAAGTCCGACGCTTGTGGTCTAAACAATGGTTTTTGGACCGAAGCAAGTTTAGCCACATGCATCTACTGACTGAACTTGCCATCAGTGAGCCTGAAGTCTTCAGAAAATATCTGAGGATGAGCGAAGAATGTTTTGAAGATTTACTTGGATTTAGTTTCCAAGCATATTGAAAAAAGAGATTAGAATTTTAAACAGTCAATAACTGCTAAGGAACGCCTTGTTGACATTCTTCAGTTCCTAGCCAGTAGGAGGAGCTAAGAGAACCTGAAGTCTGACTCTCGGCTCGAGTTGGATGGTACAGTCGAACCGAGCGCCCAATCCAACAAACCGTCGAGCATGTTGGGTTGGGATGGAGCCCACACAATATCGAACACGGTCGACGAGCCGCTAGATAGTGGGTGGGGGGCTTTAATATATCAAATATAGTGATTTAGACAAAACTATATTATTGTTCACTTTCAAATTCACTCAAGTTTTCGTCGGCAGTAGGCCTGTATTTCTAAATTAACAGAAGTTCAAACTTTTACAATTCTATTAAAATAGCAACAATTCAGACCAATAGCCAATGTGCATGCACTATCCATACATGCCAGGAAGCAGCCATGACAGAAAGAACCAGATTTATCAATTTCTATAATGTTAATATAACAATAAAAGTTGTAAACATACCTTAAATGGTTTACAGAGTTATTAAAATGTTACAGCTGATGTGCGAATTTCTTACGTGAGTAAAAGCATAGATCATGAATAATAAATAGATCTTGCATCCATACGGCAGCAGTGTGGCGAAAATTAGGTTGTCGGGAAAATAGTGCATGATTGCGCCGCGAGGTAGCGCTAGGGAGAAATCATTGGTAGCATTTCACACAGCTTCCGTCGTTTCCCCAATAGATAGCGCCACTATCGTCGAATTTCCAGTGGAACGAAATATTGCATTGGATCGGAGTTCTATTAGGTTATTAAAATAAAATGGCAAAAGTGCACAAAAGGCAAAACGGTCTTTCTTTTAAATTTAAGTAAAGACATGATAAATCTTATGGAGGCAATGGCTAAGGGTTATCTAATTATTTATAATCAATAGTATATATTAGGCTTGTAGATTGTAACTATTATAGTGATGATAAACACAAATTAATTCGTTCAATATGTTTTCTAAGCCTAATTTTCTACGCGAAAACATTTTGCCATAAAAGTTATGATCTTAATTACAGTTTGTCTCCTTAACAGTCGAAACATATGGCAGCGATTAATACCGAGTGGGTACAATTGGCGAGACAGCGGGCACGGTTTCGGCCATATGGAATGCATTCCTGTTTCGTTAGCAAGATGACGGGTAAAAACTGCTATAAAAAGCCCTGCTTAAGACACGCGTTCTACTCTGCAATGTTGAACCTTAAAAAACGATGTAAAACTATATTGGAACGCGACAGCGTTCTGTCCTGCGAAGTTTCGCTGCTGAAGAAACACACACGGCGATTAATTTCAGGTAGTTATTCTTAATTCTATCCTAATATAAACAAAGTTACCTTATCTTTGAACGGTTTCAGATATACTCCTTTCTCCCGTCACAATTATTATACGTGAAAGAAAGTAAAATACAAAGTGAAAAAACTAAACTAGCGCAAGTGTTGGATTCAATAACAGTGTCAGTTTAATCGTCGTTAAAATAGTACTGTACTCATGTAGGTTGGTTGTAGCCATTATTGCTAAACAAAAATGTGTAGGCGGCATTTTGCAATGAAAACTCTAAAAATGACGGAGGTTGTTTTAATAGAATAGGAAATTATATTCATAAAAGAATTGTATCAAAATGTTTTAACAAACAGTTTGAACTTTAAAAATTGGTGATGAAATTACCGACTCAAGTGGCAGTTAAAATATAAGTAGTAGTGAAATACAAATGTTAGTAAAGTATTAACACAACTGATAGCAAACTAACAATACAAATGGTGGTAAAATATAAACAGAAATACTGGTGTAATATCAACAGAAGTATAGAATAATTACACAAATGGTGGTAAAATATCAACAGAAATAGTCAAATATCAACACAAAAGGTGGTAAAATATTAACAAAACTGGTAGTAAACTAAAAATACAAATCGTGGTAAATTATAAACAAAAATACTGGTAAAATATCAACAGAAGTATTACAATATCACAAATGGTGGTAAAATATTATTACAACTGGTAGTAGACTAACAAAACAAATGGTTGAAAAATATAAACAAAAATAGTAGTAAAATGACATCAGAAATAGTAGTAAAATATGATCACAAATGGTGGTAAAATATTAACACAACTGATAATAAAATAACAATACAAATGGTGGTAAAATGAAGGACACGGCTGTGATACACGAAAGGATTGATATGACAAAATTATAAGATTCCTTTACAACACGGAATCCTATAAAGTAGAAATCTTTCTGACTTTAGAACTTTACAATCTAAAGTAGATACATTTATTTAAATACATTTAAACTCCTGCGTCATCCTGATAATAAAATCCCTTATCAGCAAGTTTGAATGAATGGATGAATGAATAACAACAGCTGGTTAAATGAGTAAGCCCAAGATCTTAGACAGGAAATAGGTAATTTGGCAAGACATTAGGGTCAAGTGTCTATGTGCATCATGCAACGCAGTCGCAAAGTTCAATAGCTGGCGTAGTTCGCGTCCCACGGACAGTGCTATCACGCGTGGAGCAACTACTGAGCGGTGTTTTAATCAATAGGCCAGTCCTACTTACTATTTAGTCCCCGAATGGTTACAAATGGATTTTGTATTCTTGTTTAGCATATAGGATGGAACGTAGATGTTTCAAAACACAAACAATATCCCGCAAGCAAGTAGCACAAAGTTAGAAGTTTCTAACAAACAAGTAATTTTATAAGTTTATCAAAATATCTTATTATTAATGTTCCACGAAATAACATACTGTATATAAACTTGTAGATAGGCCTAATTGTAAACTTACACCAAGTTACAAGTGATTTTTCATACTTGTAACTGACCCTTTTCTACTATAAATATGTGCTGCCAAATCAAACAGTATGGACGAAGAGAAGGGAGTCATCTACCTCCTGTGGAGTAGTCGGTCAACGTGACAACACCGGATGGTTAATTTGTATTCAAATGCGCAACAATTTTTTATTCCAATTAGACATTTGAATAGAATATCATTTGTCTGTGGCACTGCAATTCTAAGTTTTTTATTTATATAAGGACCGATATTTTAACTAAAATTTCAAAATCATTGGAAGCCAGCACTATCGAACAACTTAAATGTCTCAGCAGTGACTGATGTTAAGTGGGAAAATAATTTTGTTTTTTATGTGTAATGTACACTTGGTTTTATGTGCGGCCATATAAGTTGCTTTTTTACAAACATTTGTATCTTCTGAACTAAGCTTTCTGAATAAACTGCAAAGTAGCAACTTCACATTGTTTGCCTTTGAGGTGATTATGAATGGATCAGGCTAAAGATCAGTACTCAGCAGGTGAAGTCGGTCAAATCTATTTCTGATTCCATGTATGTAAGGACATTCTTAGGCGTAGGAGGAGACTGGCAGAATGCTAATTATGTGGACATATTATGTATTCAGGAATATTGAAGTGTAGACTTAACAGTTCCACTTTAACGTTTCACTTTGTTTTACGTTTATTTGAAGTTTTGGCAATAGCGACGAAAATTTTCTAAAAGTAAAGCTTTTCCACTTTTTTGAATTAATACAGGAAAATTACGAAGTTAATCGAACCTATGGTATAATCCTACATTGTTTCCCGGCAGAGATATAATAGATTTTACGAAAATATTTGTCACTTTATTGGATCTATCAAAAGGCACAAAAGGAACAATTCTACCTACGGTCTCCAGTCAAAATATGCATCCGACCTTGCCAAAGGTCATGTAGGTATAATTTCTTAGTATGTTGCTTGGACCACAGCCAATAGCAAAAACTTCAAAAGGCCTGCGCAAGCTACGTCGTAAAAAAATAGGGACATTTTAGCACTACTTTCAATTTATGCTCAACATCTTCTAAAGAGTGCGTCTGACAGAAAAAGTTATACTTACCTTTTTTTAAAAGAAGATAAAATTCACTACAATAATATAGAAGATTACTATGCAACTCGCACAAAATTAGAACTACATGACCCACGGGCCCTTTTTATGTCTATTTTGACTGGACTACCAATAAACGATTACCATTAAATCTTAAGCAGGTACGAGTATAAATGGCTTTTATCGCCTCTTTCCGCCATTCATAGATCAATTCCAGAAAATTACGATTCATCTTTCCTACGATACAAAAAACAATCCAACCAAACTTCACGTTTCTACATTAATCAACTAAGGAGGTACAAACATAGCTTTTCGAGTAATATGTTTGCTTTATGTTTACCAAATATCCATATGAAATACTATTTAAAAGATATTTGTATGCCAATTACGTTAAAAACATTATTTTAGGCATTTGTGTCTTTTAGTAGTAAACTGTAGCATGTTTATCGATGTTCTCTAGATGCCCCCTCCCCCCCATTTATTCTCATTCTATATTTTGACTATCATTTCATGCAGGAAAAAATTCACATAAATAATTGTTCTCGTGAGTTATTTGTATTCAAAGAATTTAAATAGTAACCATTTTAAAATGAGCGAAATTCATTTTTGGCAAGTTGTGTATTTTATAACACTAATAACCATACACAATTTAACTCTATTATCCACAGTTAAAAAGATAGGTTAATTAATAACCATACACAATTTAACTCTATTATCCACAGTTAAAAAGATAGATTAATAACCATACACAATTTAATTATATTATCCACAGTTAAAAAGATAGGCTATTAACTTTTCAAAACGCCATCAGGGAGGCAAAATAATTATATAATTAATATGAACCAATCCCATTCAACGAAATTGAAAACCAAGGCTTATTTTATATTCCAACTTCATTTAGTCGCAAATGTTTTAAAGTGCTAATTTTGAAACTTATGTACCTTTTGTAATAATTTATGAGATACAATTCCCGCACCCGTACGTTACCCAGCCCCTCCGAAAATAGTACTATCGGGAGCCCATAAAAGTGAAACTTAGAAGATAATGCGGACTTCCTAAATTTTGCTGCGTTGAAGAATTTCTTAAAATATTCGATTAACTGTCAAGTTACAATATATTTAACCGTTCAAGTCACTGCTTGAAATAGAACAATGCATCTTGCAGACAAGTCACAGATTAGAAACGAAAGAAAGAAAGCAATTAATAGAGTAATTATAAAGTCTCGAAGAGTAATCAGCGAGGTCGAGAGATAGTCACTCTGTGATTTATTGAAACATGCGCGCGCATTATAGAAAGACAAAAACACTGTCCGCACGTGGATAGTTGGTGACGTAATTATTGGGGTTCAAAGAATGAAACGTTTCCGGAAGGTTTCACTTGCAGACGGAAGGGATAAGTTTACTAGACTTCCTTCATCGAATGCGTATTTATTACGACTAAAAAACTACGTACTTATCTAATTTTGATGAAACTTTTATTAAAGTGTCAGTAATGACTTCCGCGCCTCAAGGGATACATTTATCATGATTATTCGAAGTAGGACCCACCAGTAATTGAAAAAGGTTTGGATTCCTTAGATAGCCAAAACAGTGAGGAAAAAATTTTAGAAATGATGAGATCCAAACAATAGTCCACCAAGGCACTACAGTTTCATTCTGTAACCATTGCCATCTAACCGCGGGAACATTAGTAGCATACAGCCTCGACCACGGCGCGGCATGTAATATATGCAATATACGATGCGATATTTTTGTAGCCTACTTCTTTTAAAATTTATTTCTAACGATAGATTTTCAATTTTGTATAGTTGTATTTTGCGGCATTTACCATAAAGTATTTGTGAATACAAAAAATAACACACGATGTTTAAAAAAAAACACTTTAAATTAAGACACCCACAAACTAAATCGATAACTTATATTGCCTTGGCATAATTATGTTCTTCTTACCTGACCTGAATATGATTTTTTTTGCGAATTTCCATAAGAAGAGCTATTGCAGTGACGCTTACGGTGAGACCTAACGTAGGGGAGTTGTCAATGAGCACCGATCAAGGTTACCAAGACATGTTTTGAGGTATCATTAATCATTATATGTACATGTGTTCGCA
>JAGFPH010025615.1:0-10789 GCA_018207615.1 Philaenus spumarius
TGCTCACAAGTTGATGTAGAGCTGCATCTGTGGATCTGCCTGGCCTATACGCAAACTGATTTTCGTGCAAGGCTAAATTCCTTTGCACTGTCTCCCGAATATCTCTATCCAGTATTCTCTCCATTGTCTTGAGTAGAAAAGAGTTTAGGCAGATGGGTCTGTACGCCTTGGCCTGAGCATAACCCGCTCTTCCAGGCTTTGGTACAAACACCACCCTAGCCACCGCCCATTGCCTTGGAACATGGCCCAAGGCAAGACTCGCCCGAAACATCTCCGCAAGCACCGGCCTGAGCTCTTCCAATCCCTCCTTGAGGAACAGAGGAAGAATCCCGTCCGGCCCCGGAGCCTTGTGCGACTCGAACGACTTAATGGCCCATTCCACACTTCCATCTGAAATGATTCTCCTTGCACAGTTCCAGTCCGCTCTACGCGGCACTACACTGGTGCATAGAGACAAACCCTCTTCATCTCTCTCAGAGTCCGGAAAGTGGCATGCCATGAGGGCTTCCAGCGTTTCCAACCCCGACCGAGTGTAAGAGCCATCTGGTTTTTCCAGAGAACCTACCACATTAGTACGATCAGCCTTGAGGACCTTCTGAAGTCTAGCAGCTTCAGAGCATGTTTCAACTCTTCCACAGTACTGCCTCCAAGAGTCCCTCTTTGCTTTCCGTATTGCCAAGTTATACTCCGTGAGTATCTTGTGGTATGGATCCCAGCACCCGAGACGAGCAGAGGTCTTGAATCTTTTTCTTACCTCCCTCTTCATCCTAGCAAGGTCCCCATTCCACCACCTTACCTTACCATATTCTTTCCTTTCAATGAGGGGACAGTTGACCTGATAAGCCCGTTGCACAGCAGCTTGCTGCTGCTCCGCTACCTCTTCCAGTATATATTAATACATACTTAGATAAATTAACAAACACAATTTTTATAGTCAATGTATTGAAAAATAATTTTGAAGTGACTGACTTGTGGTTAAAACAAGATTCTTATGATAAAAGCAGGGGGTCGAGAGCGTTAACACAATTGTGTGTTAAATGTTAACGTAATTTATTTTATTATACGGGTAGATATCAATTTTTGATTATAAGCTAATTTCCATAGGAAAAATGAGCTGTTGCAGTGGCCCTTATGGTAAGACTCAAGGTCGGGAGCAGCAAATCAGCACCGATCGTGATCCCCAGAACACGTTTAGGGGTGTAATTAGAAATATATATGTGTCATATATAAATATGTGTTCGAACTCTAGCGGCTGCATTTTAACTCCGATTCGGTTAAAATTTGGTACACATGTTGGTTGTCTACGTCGCTCGGACGAGTTCGTTAGCCAAAAAAATCCAACAATCGGAAGCACGTTTTTTGACCGGAAGTAACTATTTTTTGAGATTTTACTACGAAAATGAATTTGTTTTTGAGTTTTTTCTACACATATGTATGTAGGATGTTATTCTGCACATTTTGTTCCCCCAAAATCGATCAAAACGTAAAATACCATAGAAGTACCCGGTTTAAAGCCATGTGGTGGATACCACCGTGGGGTTGGCGTTCGAAGCACGCAATGCATCGTGTGTTAACGATACTCCCCATACGGGGGTAGCCGTGCGAAGCACGCAGTGCTTTGTGTATCGAAGATACTCCCAATATGTGGAATGGCGTGCGAACCATTTTGCAGCTATTCAGCACCGTCGTGAATATTGTGAGCTATTTCCCAAATTGTTGGTTGAAACCCTAAAACATAGATATAAACTTAATTTTGGAAATTTGCTCAACTCCTGACTGCGGTTCAGCTGCGTGGTCGAATTGTTATATAATTTTAAGGGTAGTTATCCCATTTCATTATTTTGGCGTAAGTAATCAAATTGCAAATGATTTTTATACCACTTAAGAATAATATTTTACACAAACAAGTAAGCCCCCGTGGAAAATCACAGGCTGATTAATTAGATACACATCAGAAATACATAATTTAAAAACAAAATATTAAAAACAACATTAAGGAATAATACTTATCTAGGCCTATATAACTATGCTGACGGGGATTTTTAACTCGGTAAATGTGTACAACAATAAGGATTATAAAACTGTAGTTTATTAAACATTTTTATTTATATAGTCTATCTTATTATATATTTAAAGAAATATAAAAGTACTATCTTTTAAATTGCTTTTTATTACATATTGCTAGATCAAATTATTTAGAAGTTATTAATATTATATAGTAAAGAAATTAATAATCGAATATGTTTATATGTTGTACGAAGATGTACGAATGTTTATACGATGAATGTTTCCGAAGTTAAACGAATATATCTCTTCTTTAAATTTGTATAAACAAATATATTGATGATAAAGGTTGTTTGTATTTATATACAGTTTATAACCTCAAAGCAAATATTATAATACATTAGTTATATAACTCACATTTAAAAAAAATCAACTTCACAAGAAATTATAACGATTGGAGTTGTAAACATAACCCCAAACTATAAGCTACACTGGGTTTGTTTAACTATTACAGATGATGGGTGAAATCAGCTGTTATATTATCCTAGTAAATCCCCGTGAAAAATTACGGGCGGATTAATTAGATACACATCAGAAATACATCATTTATACAAAATAATATTTAAACTAAACACTTTACCTAGGCCTACCTAACTATGCAGACGGGGATTTTTAACTCTGTAAATGTGTACAATTATAAGGACTATACAACTGTAGGAATATTTGTTAAAATTTTGCGTTTATGTATATTATCTATACTAATCTATACTAATATTATAAAGAGGTAAAGTTTGTTTGTTTGTATGTAAGGGGTAATCTCTGGCACGACTGAACCGATTGAAAAAATAGTTTTACTAATAAAAAGCTACATTATCCCTGAGTAACATAGGCTATAATTCATTTCGCTAAAAATCTTTTTTTTATTTCAATATTATTTGTAAATTTAGTCGGAAAAAATTCTTAGGTTAGCCTAGAATGATAAACCAACACATGTATTTACATTTATTACCATAGCAACCAATTGAATAAAATAACAGATAATATACTGTTAGCTCCAATATTTCCATTAACAGCAGATTTCAAAATTTGAAGCAATTATTTTTGTATTTCTAGCTTTTAGGTTAGGGTTTTAACGTGTAGACCTGAGCCTTGCTGGTTCTTTTAACCATTGGGGATTGGGGGTTGGCGTGCGGAGCACGCAGGGGTCTCCCCTAGTTATATATATTCAAAGAAAGATAAAAATATTATCTTTTAATTGCCTTTTATTTCATATTGATAGATTAAGTTATTGATATTATAGGCTATATTATTGATTGAAGTTGTAAACATAACCCCAAAGTGTAATCTACGATAGGTTTTGTTTGCTTATTACAGATGATGGGTGAAATCAGCTGTTATATTATTAAGTTAAACGAATATTAATTTGTTTCTTCTTTAAATGTTACTCCACGTACGCTAGTACTTAATACTCGCTTTTATAGGAGTTGTTTAGCTTAATAGGCCAGTCGGTAAGGGTCAGTTTAGACCAAAAGTTCCAGTAATTTACAATACGGCTGATTTTTTTTATAAGTACATTAAAGTATGTAGATTAACATAAAAAATATTTACCATTCAATCGATTTCCCAAAGTCGATAAAAAAACTCGATTATAATTTGTTTTCGATTATCCTTAATATTTCGAGCTGGGATGAAGATAGAGAAAAATAAAAAATACCACCGTGTAGGGGAGGTATTTTTAAACAAAAAAGGTCATATGTATTTATTTCGTCCGAGCAATGGTTTGTCTGGCAAAAATTCGATAATGCAGGTATGTATTTTGCAGCAGGAGAAATCACTAAAAGGGGACATCTTTATTCATATATTAAGCGTTGGCTCATTCTAAATTGGCTGAATTTTAATATATCGAATTGAAACTTGGTATAGGAGTTAAAATATATATTTTAAACATTTATGCTGAGTCTCAGCTTGTTATCTTGAAAATGACCCGATCTAGGAGTCAATTTCGATTATCGATTTTAGGAGTACCGGACCCACCAATTCATTTTAAACAGCTCCAGTTTAGAAACTTTTTGGAATATCAACATCAAATTTGTTTTACAAGTTGAGTACAGCAGTATAAATATTCTTAGTAAGTACGAACTATTTTTGTAATGCTATTTTTAAAAACGAGGCGCTTGAAAATAGTCTTCTGTTTTACCTATCTCGTTTTAACTATAACACCTTTGGATTCAACGACTCCATTTTCGACATTTTTGAACATATCGATTTAAAAATTGGTACATAAGTTAAAAACACCATTGTTTTTTGCTATACTTATTTTAAAAACTTTTCTAAAAAGTTTCTAAATTGGAGCTATTTAAAATGAATTGGTGGGTCCGGTACTCCTAAAATCGATAATCGAAATCGACTCCTAGATCGGGTAATTTTCAAGATAACAAGCTGAGACTCAGCATAAATGTTTAAAATATATATTTTAACTCCTATACCAAGTTTCAATTCGATATATTAAAATTCAGTCAATTTAGAATGAGCCAACGCTTAATATATGAATAAGATGTCCCCTTTTAGTGATTTCCCTTGCTGCAAAATACATACCTGTATTATCGAATTTTTTCCAGACAAACCATTGCTCGGACGAAATAAATACATATGATGTTTTTTGTTTAAAAATACCTCCCCTACTCGGTGGTATTTTTTATTTTTCTCTATCTTCATCCCAGCTCGAAATATTAAAAAAAATGGTAATAGATTTTTTTTTCGACTTTGGGAAATCGATAGACTGGTAAACGTTTTTTATTTTTATCTACATACTTTAAGGTACTTATAAAAAAAAATCAGCCGTATTGCAAATTACTGGTAGTTGTAACCTATACCGACTGGGCTATAATAGCTTTTAGAAAGTTTAGTGCAATTTAGTTTTAATGTATAAGGGTGGTACCCCATTTCAATCCCTTTGACTGTAGTGACTATAATCTTTAGACAATCCTGTTAAATGTGTAAATTATTAAAATAGTTGAGTAGTTTTGATTGTATAGAAAACTGTAAGTGTATAAATAGTTATTTAATTTTGAAGGCAGTTATCCCATTGTATCCCTTTAATTTAAGTAATCAAATTGCAAATGGGGTTTTATATCACTTAAGGTTTATTACACAATTTAAGGTTTATTTATAGATTGTAGGGTATTAGTTCAATTTATATTTCTCGTGTAATGGTAGCAACCCCACTTCAACCCCTTAGACAGTAGTAATTGTAAGTCTAAACACTCCTGGCAATAATATGGATAAACTGTAAAATTTTTAGCGAAATCGGTCGAATAGTTTTTGAGACTGTAGAGGACACAGAAAGAAACATTCGTTTTTACACTCAGGGTGGGTGAAAAGTCTGAGAACGGCTTAATATTTCGTTTATGATTGATGGTAGATGTGATTGAGAAACTTACTCTATGTAAAAATACTGTTTTATTAAGATTTCAAAAAATGTATCCGCCATCTTGAATGTTACTTAGTTTTTTTAAGCTGGAAGGTGGTCTTGTGATACATTATTTCGTTGTAGATTTTCAAGAGAAAACCAATGGTGAAATTTGCACATCCATATATTTAACCGATTAAAAATGGCGGCCAAAAAACCAACGAAATAGTTTTTTCCGATTTTGCCCCATTTTGGGTACTATTTAAAAAATATATTAAATGTTATTCTTTTTGGATTTAGAGTTAAATAAGTTTTCAAACGATATGCCACAAAACGATATTTGGGAGTTACATTCAAGATGGCAGATACATTTTTGAAATCTTAATAAAATAGTATTTTTACATATAGTAGGTTCCTCAATCACATCTACCTTCAAATTTTCCTTTATACGAAATATTAAGCCGTTCTCAGACATTTCGCCCACCCTGTATAGAGATTATTATACTTCCATAAAAAAAATCAACGTTGACTAGATATCACGTTCTAGGCATAATAGTTCAGTTATATATAAGAGAGTGGGAAATGAAATTTTCTCTAAGTTGACCTTGAAGACGCGTTTAAAGATTTCAATCTTGTAACAGAGAAATAGTCTAGTGGAGAGGTTGGAAGGGATTGGGGGCAGTATATAATTATGCAAGGGGATTTCATTAGTCTAACCTCATGAGTTTAATCAGTGCCTCTGCCACTAGAATGCGCTGCTGTTGGATTTATTGCAGGTTATGTTTCTAGGCCGAAGTTTACAACAGCAGTTAGCTCTAAATCAAATGTAATAGCGACGCTGTTTAGGCCGTGCCGTGGAATCACGCTAATTCCGATTGTTTATTGCCAGACCTATGCAATAGTAATAGAAAACTGTTTGATTATTGGCTTGCTTGCGGGTTGATATGTTTTGTAACTGTCTGATTTCAACTTAAAACGTTTTCCTGTTTCGGTTCCAGAGAAATTTGACTGACAAACACTGGATCCTATGAGTCCCTTGGTTTTAAAGATATGAAACCCTAAACATTTTAATTCAAAATACGCACAGATACAGCTAATTTTGATTTTTCTCTATTTATATAAGTTTATCCAAACAGTTATTCATAGGAAAGATGAGCTACTGCAGCGACCCATATGGTGAGACCTAAGGTCGGCAGTAGTAAATGAGCACAGACCATGGTCTCCAGAACACGTTTTGAGGTGTCATTAAAAAAGTTGCATATATACAGGGTGATTCAGAATTATGCGGCAATCTCTCAGGAGCTCAGAAAAAAGTTAACACAAACATAGACCCGAAAACGCTTAGTTTTCCAGATATCCGCCATTTTGTTTTATGCACTAAATAATTCGTATGTAGAGAAATATCTGATTGATTGGGTTCTAACTTGGCATGCAGTTTAACATAACAATGTATAAAGAAAAATGTATTATTTTTTTCTTTTTTTAAATAAGCCCAGTTCTTTTTTAAATTATGTTGCAGGTGCCAAATTTAGAATGATGAAAATTTCCTTTGAAACTGAAAAACTACCACAGCTAATATTATAAATAATTAACAAATTTGATTTTATACAACTCAATATTTAATCATGAATTTACTATACAAGTATTAGGTATTTACATATAAGTTATTTCAAATCAGATAAAATTATTCTCTTTCTCGAGTTTAAGAGTCCCTGGCTTTCTTAATAGGCAATCACTTAAATGTATAATTTAATTTATATTACAAATGAGATTATTTACTTTTACAAACTATGAAATTACAACGTACAGAAAAAAAATTTCCAAATGGGTTATTATGAAATGGCAAGATATTACCTTAAAGTTGGTGCTTATTATTAAAAGATTTTACCACTGTTCCTATGTTTTATTTATGAAAATTGTTTTCCTCTTTCACTGATTATTACTACAAGTCCAACACATTTACTGATTTTCCGTTTTCTTTTATAAAATTTCTTACAAAATGATCAATACTTCCTTACTTAGTGGGTACCAGATTAGAAGTCCTTAAAAAGCTTTATTAAAATTCCAAACATGGCGCTCGATAATGCGTCACGGCCATCAACATCACCGTGTTGAATATTTTGTTCACAACGGCACAACTTTTGGGTTACGTTCACATTTATTTTCCAATAATATTTTTTTTACTGTTCATAAACTGCATATCTACATATTTTAACTGTCTATTTATATATTTAATTTCGAATCACTTATTATTGTTTCTTTTTAAAATCGGGAATGTCCATTTCAATAATTCATATCATTATACTTCGTCGACGTCAAATTAACTCGATCGATTTCTCCTGCGCTTTTATGTGTCCACTATTTAGCCTTGCATAGTCAAAGTTTATTTCACATGGTTTAAATACCAAAACACCACTGCGTTTACACTTTGTCCTTGGTTATGCTACATTCTTTTAATTTTGTAACACTTGTTACTTATTTAATTTATACACAATGCTTTTATAACAATTCTTAATATTATTTTATTTACACAAAACATGATTGAATTTACATCGTTAGGACAGTGAAAATGTTCTAACAATCGCTACTTTAGGCTTGTGAATTAAACTTGGTTGTAGCCTATTAATTTTATTTTGGAAAAGGTAAGTTTAGCTTAAATTTAGCTTTAGTTGGTTACAATTTGTGAATTTAATTATTATTTTAAAATGCCGAAATGCTCCAACTCTTATTTAACTGAATTCTTTTGAATTTCTAGGTTAGGTCTACATTAACTTTCTAGGCTATGCCTATGAATCTTACAGTTCATTGTTCTTTTACTATCTAAGCCAGGACTTCTTTATACCTTTGAATTATTATCAATTTTATTTGCCCTCCAGTTGTACCAAAATGTTACAAATGGTATATCTGAAGGAAAATAAGCGATTAAATCCAATCATGCGTTACAAAATGGCGGCTGTTTGAAAATTTCAAACCTAAATTACTCAAAAACCGTAATTTTAACAAAAAATGTTAAGACACCTTTTTGTAGCCCTTTGGCGGATGGTTCCACAGCCAAAACAATCGGATGAAGGATAATAGTTAAGTTATGTGTAATAACTGGTTTGTTTGACCCGGTACCCCATACCAACACAGTAAACACAACAATATTGCATGCACATATTATGCTGTTATTACCTTTGTACATACTGTATTTTGTATTCGCGCGCTAACGGTAGCGTTTCAAGTTCGATTCGGTTCAAATTCGGTGCACACGTTTGTTGTCTACGTCGATCGGACGAGTTCGTTAGCCAAAAAACCCAACAGCCGGACGCACGATTTTTGACAAGAAGTACAATTTTTTAAAGATTTTTCGTACTAGAATGAAACTTCTTTTTAGGGATTTACCTACAAAAATAAATGTAGGATAATGAGCCTTATGAATAAAAAGAAGCAAAACCTTTTATTTGCATTTCGTAAAGCAAATCCTTCTACTTATATGATGAAAATATAAAGCAATACCTTTTACTTCGAGGTAAGAGCAAATCCTTGTTTGGTTGATCCATATACTTCAAAAGTAGCAAATGGATATGAATAAAACTTATCTGTTACTTCAAATGTAAAGCAAATCCTTCAGAACTGAAGCATCTAGTCAGTCGCCGAATTATCAGTGAAGTAAAAGGTTGTGTTTGTTTGTTTTTGCCATCATGGCAGATTTAATTCAAGTGCAATGTGTTAAACATTACAAACCTCGTTCTTCTCCATTACCAGGAGATTTCAAGAGCTTGTATGGGTTTGAAGAAAAAAATGTGACTCGTAAAATGCACAGTAACTCTTGACGTCATCTGTGCCCAGTTTCTCATAAAGCTCCATAAGCTTCTAATAGAGCCTTATGCAAAAATTGAATAACTTAAAAATATTTAACCGATTTTAATAAAATTTGAACCACTCATAGAAAACATATCTATCTATAATAACAATTTTAAAAAATCAGGTTGTTTCAACAAATTTTAATACCTTTACTGATTAGGCCTATAAAATTAATATTTCAAATTGGACAAATGGTGAACAATGATTTTTTTAATTTTGTATTAGGGTACTTGACATTTATTTTAATTATGTAAGGGGTTATGAATATAATGAGTTATAGAGAATTTTATTGTGAATCCAAATCTTTTTTAATATTTAAAACCGAATTTATATATCAAAAGATATATACACATTTAAAAAAATGTATTGTACAATTTTGTTTACAAAGTATACGTATTCGATAAGTACTAAAAATTTAATAATAATAATTTATAAATAAAATAATTTGTCGTATCTTGATGATTTTTTCACAGAATGTGTATAATAATATATACTCTGTTAATACGACTGCAATCAATAATAAACTGCTGATTTTCATTTTTCTTTTAAATGTCAACTGTTTCATCCATTTACTTCCAGATTGAAGGATTTGCTCACAAGTAAAAGATAAGTGTTATTCATGTGTAAAGAAGGAAATGCTTTTACTCCTAACTTTTGGTTGAAACAAAACCTTTTACTTCTAACTTTTACTTTAAAGCATTAGCTTCACTTTTACTCATAAGGCTCATTATTGTGCACATTTTTTACACGACTTTATAGCTCGCTTGGTTCCCCCAAAATAAATCAAAACGTAAAGTACCATAAAAGTATCTGGTTTTTCCCAGGGGGCATCTTCCTATCCGACGGCCGAGTAAGTACACTGCGAGCGAAGTAGTCCATAGCCCAAGGCTAAAAGATCGAGTAGAACGAAGGAGCGCGTCAGGGAAAGCTGGAAGCTTAGGTGCAAACCAACTCTACTAATATATTTTGTTCACAGAGGCAGCTATTCAACGCTTTCGTGAGTAGACCAATTTACCAAACGGTTGATTGAAACCCTAAAACATATAAATTTAATTTTGAAAATTAGCTCAATTCACGTCAGCGCTCCAGCTGCGTAGTCAAACTACTTTTTAGTTTTTACCTACCATACCTGTACCCTGCGCGCGATAACTTTTCACTTGGGACTTGCACAGTTTGGCAACGCTGCGGGTCGGCTCGCTACCCCATCCCACTTATCAAATGTATCCGGTTGAACGATGACTCACAACTAGGCTCCTAGTAAAATTACTTTTTCTTCAAAACTTAATGAAAAGTTCATTATGACTATGCATCTTAAAGATAATTTTCTAACAAGAAATAATATATAAAAATGTTTGTAATCAGACAACTAATAGTATTGGAAAAAGGGTAAACTAAATATATTGTGATCGTTTTGCGGAAAAATTAACATTTAAATATAAAATAAATACTATTAACAAAATAATAAATTCAAAATAATATAAACTTTCAAAAATGTCGTTTTTAACCTGCTCACATTAAATATCTTATTGT
>JAGFPH010025617.1:0-10788 GCA_018207615.1 Philaenus spumarius
AGAGCGTTACATATAAAGTGGAATTTTCATATCCTGAAGCGAACATAAACCATAACAGAAGCAGGAAAATATTATAGAAATTACGTGAGAAAGAAAACTAACTGATATAATTCAGCTCAAAGGGCACTCAGGGGTAAAACGAGGTTTGGTGAAAAACGTAGCAGAATAAGTTACATGACAAATTACGTTAGTGACGGCATCCCTAAGTTTCCTAAGTTATTACGTGTTTTTCAATTAGGAAATTCCTACTCGTTACGAAAAGGTTCAAGTTAGTTTGGTGTATAATATAATATATAATTTTTATATATAATACGTGAAGCAGTTTTTTGTGAACACAGCTCCTCCCTTATTTCTGGACCACATTTAATGTTTGAGTTGTCAAAAAATTCTTCTCATTTCGAAGTTTTTGCAATAAGGTTTTAGATGTCAAAAATTCTTATCCTTAATGGCTTATCTTCCGTGGAAGTAAATAATGATTGTTATAGTATTTAGGAGATTATAGGAACCTTCTTAATGTAAAACAGATAAAGTCCGATTCCCTTTGTTGGTAGTTTTGTTCAAAGAACGGAAAATGCCTCGAGTTCAAAGAAGAAATATTGAAAACAGAAGTAGCGTCTGATAGCTGTATACCAATAAATAAGCAATATCATGAAAAACTAAAAACGACAGTTAGTTGAAAGATTAAACTTGTATCATTCAAAGATGTGCACACAAACATAAATCATATGTGTATGTTACCGTTAAGGCAGGTAAAATAAATTAAACATAATTTTAGGTTAGGCCTAGACTGATGAAACAACTTCTTGAATGTATTGACATTCATTAACATAGCAACCAATTGAATAAAATAACAGATAAAACAGTTGATTCGGATGATCAGCTTTTAGTACGGAATAATATTATTAAGGTAGGCCTACACTGAACCAACACATGTTTCAACACACACAAACCAATAAAAACTTGCGTTAAGGAATTGAAAAATAAGAAAAACTATGCTACATCCTAATTAAAAATAAATAAGACATATAGTAGGCCTATTTATTGATAATATACAGTAATTGATAGTGAGTCACTTTTTGTTTTGGTTAGGTTTTTGATTAAGTGCACCTGAGCCTTACTGGTTCTTTTAAAATTTACAAAATAATTTGATTCGAACATTTAACATTATGTACTATATTAGTTTTGAGGTTATTATAAATCCTACACCTTTATTATAAATAAAACATAGCATATGTTTTTAGAAGGTTCCATCGGGGGTTGGCGCAGGGGTCTCACCTAGTATTATTATATTTAGGGTTGCAACTTCATTGACATAATTTACTCGTAATTATTTATTCATGGGCTGAAAATGAATAAAAAATGGCTGCCGATTTGCGGATGCCTTGCTTGGACAGATTAGCAAAGTGTTCGTTATAACAACCCAAAAATCTTTGTCCCCTAAGACACATATTAAGAAAAAATTTAAATTTAAAATGTGCCTTCTTGTTACATCAAAACAAGCACTAGGAGTGAATACCTTGCAAGTATATTAATTCAATTTGGAGAAATAGTCACTTAAAAATAGATTATTTTGCATTTCTAGGTGTTGCGCTTGCAAGGATTTATCTCAAGCTCCTAAACGAAATTTTAAAACTACTTGATCGCAAGACCGTAGCCGGGGGGGATTTAGGGGGTCAACCCTCCCCCTCGAAATCCCGAAGTTAGCAGTAAAAATTAATAAGTACTAGGTTTAAAAAGTGCAAGTTAAATAATTATAAAATAAACAACACAACAGAAGATCCAACAACATATTTTACATCATTGTGCAATGCATAGGCAATACACGCAATGCACTCTGTATTGAAAATACTCCGAATATGGGAGTTGGCGTGCGAAGCACGCAATGCACTGTGAATTGAAAATATTCCCAATACGGGGGTTGGCGTGCAATGCACTGTGCGTCGGCCGCTTCTCATAGTGTTCAGTGTCAAGCTCACAAAATGTGAACGTGTTAAAAGGGGTTTAAATTCAAATCCCCGGTCCTGACCTGAACCCCCCCTCCCGAAAAGTTTTCCTGGCTACGTCCTTGCTTGAACGTGGCACATCGTTAAACATAATAATCCATATTTTAATTTACTGTAATGGCCAGGGGGTATCTCTATAGCTTCCGAGATTTAGGCCAGACAAAACAGATGTTTTTGACCTTTTTGAGTGGAAAGAGTCTTCCTATGCGACATTTTAAGAAACAAATCTAAATTTGGGATTTAAATATGACTTTTACTATATAAACAGAAGCAGATTGGTTGGTACAATTAACAGCTATACTATAATATACTTTATGAAGGTAATATTATTTTTGATATTATTAATGACTTAGGTTTGAATGTTTCATGTTCCTCAACAATTTAACGGACTGCACTTCTTTACTTGTAAGTCACAAAGACATTTTTTAACTGGATAATGTAGCAGCTAGGGTTTTAAACGAAGCAAATGACTGATTTGAGATAAATGGACTGTTTTTAAATGAAAAAATAACTGAAAAACTTTTAGTCACTCTACAATATAAACATAGTTATAAGCCTGCATATGAAACATTTGTAACTTTGCTTGGTATCAAAACTGATAGTATGCTCTCTTAGTCAGTGCATATAGATGTTAAGAAGAAATGGTAAAAGGTGATTTATTTATTAGTAAATCTTAAGAGTCAAGTAACTTTTGAATATTTAAAAATGGCATACTTTGCTCTCTTTGTAAGTATTTTAAGATATGGACTTCTTATCTGGGGAAATGGAGTAGAAATACACACAATTTTAATTCTTAAAAAAAAGCTTTGAGAATATTAACATACTCAGATAAATTGGAACATTGCAAGCCACTGTTTGTTAAAACTGGTATTTTAACTGTTGTAAATTTATATATTTTTCATGTAGTAATTTATATAAAGGATAATTAATTTACATATGCATCCAGTTATAGAGACCAAATTCATGATAAAAAAACCAGATTTGGTCATCTTCTTGAACAACCAAGATTGAATAAATCCAAGAATTATAATTTGGTTCTAGGAATCAAACTGTTCAATAAACTGCCTACCACTTTCCAAAGTTTGTCAAATGATGATTTATATATTTTGTATGGTTGGCTGAAAGAGCATCAATTTTATAATTTGGAGGAATATTTAAGTTGTGAAATAAATATTTAGTAAGCCTGTCATGTTAGTTTTAAGTTTTAATAAATTAAGCCTTTATGTGACGAAGCCTATTGCAATGAACATGTGCTGAAGGACCAATAAAAATGTGTCTTCTAGCTTATTCGCCTTTCTTAGCTTTGTCTTTTTTTCGCCTGACTCGTTTCGGGTGACCCCATCTTCAGAAGCTTTGTTTGCTACTCAAACAAACAGTTTGGAGTAGTAGCAAACAAAGCTTCTGAAGATGGGGTCTACCCGAAACGCGTCAGGCGAAAAAAAGACAAAGCTAAGAAAGGCGGATAAGTAAGAAGACAAATGTTTCAAGCATCTTATCAGAAATAATAATAACAATTGCAGTGACCAATAAAAATGTTCTGTTCTGTTCTATTAGCTAGTATGACTACTTATAAACATATATTATAATGTTTTCAGAGCGTTCCTACTAGTTTCTAGGAAATTGACTTTATCTTACAGACAACATGGTGTCGGTAAATTGATCTTTACCGCTGATAGGTAAGGAAAGGCGTCGGTAGGGCGCTGATAGTTGTCTGCGTGTATGAAATATTCGGTCGAATTGGTGAGGTCTTTTATCTAACTCACAAAATAAGCTTTAAAAACAGAACACACAAAATTAGCACTTACTTCAACATCACCAGAGAGTTTGACATTCTTGAACACTCTATACTCAGGCGTAGATAATTCAACTGAACCGCTGACGTGAGTTGAGCGAATTTCCTGGTCGCGCGCTGCTTCGTTTCGCTCGTGGCGGATAATCCCGACCCTCCCCTCCCGAGAACTTTACCTTTTGATCAATTTTGGGGGTACCAAACGGGATATAAGACATGTCAACAAAAACACACTCAATGTGCAGACTATTCTCCTATATTTATTTCTTTATTTAAAACTCCAAAAAATTTTCATTATAGTACGAACAATCTCACAATCTCAATAAATATATATATATATATATATATATATATATAGTTACTTTCGGTCCAGAAACGTGCTTCCGACTGTTGTATCCGAGCCAACGTGAGTACTAAATCAGAAACATGTATACACTTTTTAATTACACCCCAAAACATTTTGTGGGACCATGATCTATGCTCGTTGACCACCTCTCACCATAAGAATCGCTGCAACAGCTGATCCTTCCTATGGAAATACGCCTATTTTCTTAACAATGATCTAGTTAAACCTATTTTCCACAGATGCAACTCTCGACCCAGCTAAATCTACGAGCACAGCTGACTCATCTACGGCTCACAGATTGGCTGCAAACGGTCTCGTAGATCAACGGTAGAGGTCGTGTAAGGCAGTTTAATGAAATATTATTTATTTAGCTTGATCTCGCTTATCGCTTTGTTTATGGCGATCCACACCCACTTCTTATGGTTTATGGTCCCATAAAGCCATGTTTTACAATGCCTCGGCTCCCAAGTTACAACTTCTGTTCGCTGCGGGTTTTGCTTTGCACAACTACTGCTAACTGGACAATCAATTCTCCTGTAGGTACGTACGGTAAGATACTGATTTAGAATGTATTTCAAATCCGAAGATATTCGAAAAACCTAATTAGAGTATATCCTTACGTGCTTCGCACGCCGACCAACACGATCGCTTCGCTCTCCAACTGCGAGCTAAATAATTTAAAGTAGGTTATATTCCATGTAGATCATGTTAGGGCAGGGTGATTATTTGAAAACTTATTATTTCAAACGGAAAGGGACGTACACAATCTGACCTCGGGACAGAATTTTCACCGTCAGGGTGAACCTAAGTCTATTTACAAAATACAAAAACCATCTCCGCACTTCCTACAACCCCGTCTCAAAAATTGTAACGGACACATATGGCTTGTGATACATTAAATTGAAGCTTGAATTTCTGTTAGAAAAGTGAAAATCGGCTAGCTACGCTAAAAAAATGTTATTATGTCAATTGTTTTCCTTTCCAGAATTTCTTTAAAATATGTTATTGCACTATGAAAATAATAATTACAAAGTTGGATATTTAGGATGAACAGTATGAAACAAACAAGAAACTCCCTATCTTATGCTCTGATGAGAACAATAAATATAATTTACTAGGGGAGACCCCTGCGTGCTCCGCACGCCAACCCCCGGTGCGACCTTCTAAAAACATATGTTATGTTTTATTTATAATAAAAGTGTAGGATTAATAATAACCTCAAAACTAAGATGGTAAATAATGTTAAATGTTCAAATCAAATTATTTCTTATATTTTATAACAGCAGTAATAATATAGGTTAAAAGAACCAGTAAGGCTCAGGTCTAAACTTAATCAAAAACCTAACAAAAAAGTTATAAATAATAACCTCAAAACTAAGATGGTAAATAATGTTAAATGTTCAAAACAAATTTGTTCGTAAATTTTATAATTTGGATAAATAATTAATTTCCTCCCTTATAAAAATCAGTATTTACTTCCACAAAGCAGCTGTATTAGTTAGTTTCTTATTATAAACAGCTGTTTTGTATTAAAATGTTTTTATAACCTTCTGAATACACTGTAATCATCGTTATTTACATCCACGAAATCAGCTGGATTAGTTTGTTTCTTATTATAAACAGCTGTTTTGTATAGAAATGGTTTTTAAATATTTTCCATGTTAATCTTATGGGGAAAACCCGACCTTTGAGATTAGCTCACGCCATTAAGGATAAGAATTTTGGACATCTAAAACCGTATTGCAAAACTACGAAATGAGACGAATTTTTTGAAACCTCAAACATTAAAATTGGTCCAGAAATAAGGGAGGAGTTGTGTTTACAAAAAACGGCTTCACGTATTATATATAATGATTCTTTTAAAAGTGTACTGTCCTTTACTTGTGGTCTTAAGACATGGTTGATGCGGTTTTCGGTTTAACGTAAAATACGAAAAGCAATTTGTATTTTAATACCACAAAAATTCATCTGTATATATACATGAAGAAATAAGTCATGACTATCTGACTGACTTATAATCAACGTAAACCAAAACGGTGTTAGCTAGAACCTTCATTTTCAGAGGACCTTCATAACACCATGTAAAAGTGGACTGAGAAAGGATTTTGTAAAATATTGATTTTAATACGGTAGTTCACTCCCAGGTCTATAACAGATAAAACAGCTGATTTGAATCAAAAGCTTAGCAACACGATTCTATATGTGGCTTGTACTGGACCGACACACGTTTGTTAACTGCATTTGCATTCATTACCATAGCAACCGATTTAGAAAATTTAGAATTATTTTTCACAACCAACGCTATTTTTTAGTTTAAGATAATAAAATAAAAAGATACACAAGCAAAAAATAAACGAAAAAGGCTTACTGTAGGATAATTTAAACATCCGTTGTTACATATTAAAATAATACCTGATTAGGATCATAAGCTTAAGAAAATTTTAGGTTAGGCCTATACTGAACCAACACTCATTTCTTGAGAGCATTTACCATAGCGACCAAATTGGCAAATTTAAAATCAGACAATTATTCTTCACAGCCGAGAGTTTATTTAGATTAGGAAGTAGCAAACACAAACAACGAAAAATGCTTACTATATCATAATTCGAACACCTACCGCTATTAAACTTATGCCAACTTTATTCTTTACCAGGCCTATTTGACCAGTTTGAAGTACTGCTTTACCGTGTCACATTTTGCTCAAAATTTATAACTTGAAAATTGCCTCTCTTCTATATAAAAATAAGAAATCTCTGTCCCGTGACAATATAGTGTACGACAATCTGTTTGCATTTGCTCCGTCGTTGTGGTGACCGAAGCGAGCTGGGGGCAGAGCTCTCTAGTGTGTTCAAGATCTACTGCAAGTCGTAAGTGCGCTTTACAAATTGTTGGGGTGAGGAGTGGGTTCGGGTTGATTCTGCAAATAACGATAGATTAGTTTTGTATTACCTTTCTCCGTTAAAACAAATAAAAGCCAGCGCATGATGTACCGTAGTATTTTGAAACAAGTTGTTTGGGCGTTGATGTATCCGAATTGAGGATATTTAATTGAGTATTTTGCTTAAAACTTTTGACTTAAAACACCTGCAATGTAAAATGCGAAAGCGATAAACAGCGGACATACGAGGACAAACACTCAGTAACTGAAAATCAGACCAGCTTAGGAATAATTTATGACCGGCCAAGTTGATGAACGAATCTGCCCAATACATCGGTACACTTTTAAGTAAGAAAAGCTGTTTGCGGGACCGGTTGTCGAAAATGACAAATGGAAATTTGAAAAAAACCATTTATAATCCCTATCTGTCCAAGCGCGAGATTAATAATGTATAATAATGACTGTTTGGCCGAAGAAATAATTACTGTCGTGTTCTCCCTCATAACCTACTCCTACCAAAGTAGATATGTCACTTTGTACGTACGCGATCAGTTTAACTGTGTGACGTCAAGTCAGTGCGATAAATGAAGCTACTGCGCAGGTCCGGCCTTCCGGTGTCTTGAACTCAGTTCCGGGACGTCAGACCTTCTCAGTTAGAATATCGCTAGTGTAACTGAAAATGTCGGTCGTGATGCCCTCGTTGAAGAAGGAGAAGTTACTACTTCAGACCTTCAGCTAGAATATCGCTAGTGTAACTGAAAATGTCGGTCGTGATGCCCTCGTCGAAGAAGGAGAACTTACTTCTTCAGACCTTCAGTTAGAATATCGCTAGTGTAACTGAAAATGTCGGTCGTGATGGCCTCGTCGAAGAAGGAGAACTTACTTCTTCAGACCTTCAGTTAGAATATCGCTAGTGTAACTGAAAATGTCGGTCGTGATGGCCCCGTCGAAGAAGGAGAACTTACTTCTTCAGACCTTCAGTTAGAATATCGCTAGTGTAACTGAAAATGTCGGTCGTGATGGCCTCGTCGAAGAAGGAGAACTTACTTCTTCAGACCTTCAGTTAGAATATCGCTAGTGTAACTGAAAATGTCGGTCGTGATGCCCTCGTCGAAGAAGGAGTACTTTCTTCTTCTGACCTTCAGATAGAATATCGCTAGTGTAACTGAAAATGTCGGTCGTGATGGCCCCGTCGTAGAAGGAGAACTTACTTCTTCAGACTTTCAGATAGAATATCGCTAGTGTAACTGAAAATGTCGGTCGTGATGGCCCCGTCGAAGAAGGAGAAGTTTTATTGAACCGAAGTGGTCTTTTCCGACTATAATAATTCGAACACGCAACTGAACGAATTACCAAAATTATATGTTTTACTCACGATGGCTCTGAACAGCTGCCTGCGTGAACTAAATATATTATTAGAATTTGTTTCCACCTCAGCCTTCATCCCCGTCTCACTAGTTGCTTCGTCCCGGTTGCACCACTACCTTGCGGAATCGGATTATGGTCGGCCACTTACTTGTATGGTATGTTTTGATTAATTCTTGGGGAATCAGAAAAACTGTAAGGTCGTGTAAAAAAATAAAATGTACAGAACAACCCCCTATGTCAATTTTTGTATATAAACCCCTAAAAAATGTCATTTCAATACGAAAAATCTAATAGAATTGTTAATTCCTGTCTAAAAACGTGCTTCCGGAATTCGAATGTCCTTCGTTCAATTGAATGCATTTTTCAACCGTATCCTCAAACATCCGTGTTAAAAAGTGATGAAAAAATAATACAGAAATTGTTTGTTTTTTTTTTTGTAAAAGTGCCTCTGGGACCTTTCATAAATGACCATTGAGTGATAGCATCCAGGTCTCTCTTCCGTCGTTTCAAACCGTGTTGAATCATCGACCTATTGCAATCAGAAGTCGTAAATAGTCCGACCATTTGTAGGCAGAGTCGATACGGTCAACGTGGCTAATTGCGCTTTCGACGGGTCGGTGATAAATGTACGGGAAATTAATCCCTCGCAGGTAAGCCTTGAACTTCGGAGTTTGTTTTACTATTGTAGAACTGTATTCAGTTCTATCGGGGTAGAATAATACCCTCCATTTTCTATACGGCGGCCAGATTCTAAATTCCGTATGTGAATCGTCAGTTTTAATTGCGTATACATTGAAGGCGTTTCCAAAACTTCAGTATACGGTTCCACGGGTCAAAACAAGTAAAAACTTGTTTCACAAAACGCTTAAATAACAACCATAGTGGAAGCATCGAGGTTACTGGAGTCCAAAACCTTTTTTTCTCGATCTGTTGAAAAGCACAACATTATGTACATACATTACTTGGGTGATGGGGATAGTGCTGCTTTCAAGTCTATTTTTGATTTAAACCCGTATAATGATATCCCTGTCACTAAGCTAGAATGTATTGGACACATTTAGAAGCGAATGGGTCTAGGCTAAGAACGTTAAAAAAAAGGCAAAAGTCTATCTGATGGATTGACCTCAAGAGGAAAGAATCGTCTAACGTATGCAGCAATTGATACATTACAATCTTATTATGGGCAGGCAATTAGAAAGAACACCTCAAATCTCAAGAATATGAAACGAGCTGTGTGGGCAACTTATTTTAGAATATAGAATGGCAACTTAGAATTTGCTGAGATAATGCCTGTGCAGTTTGTTTTTAAGCCTAACTCGTAGTTATTTGCGTTTTTCAGAAAATCTTGTTTTTCAGGTAAAAGGTACATTTTCTTAAAAACTATATGAGATAGGCCTATGCAATTCAAATTTTCAGGATTTTTTAATTGGACATATATACTACTGCTGAATCTTTGGTTTGTGATGTAGATGCAAATATGCTCTTGCAATAGCTAAAAATATGTAAATATTATTAACACAATAAACATATTCTATTAAAAAAGTATATATTTTTTATTTTTACAGATATGTAATACATCTAGGTCTAAAATGTGTATGATAGTGTAAGGAAATAGTGGTAAAAATTTCAGCCAGTTTGGAGTAACCTAGCCTGAGTACATGTTCCCTATGTTACTATGAGTATGTGGGCGATGCAGAGAGTATGCAGTCCCCTTAACGAAAAACTTAAATTTTCTCCTCGTTCATGTCTAAACACACAAGATTAGAATGAATTGGTTGGAAATTAAATTGATTTTTAGTTATTGGAATATAGGATATTTTTTTACATAAAGAATTTAAAAAACCATTTTGTCTTTGAATGAAAGACAAATATATTGTTTCGGAAGGAAGTGTAGGCTTCAGTGCCATTTTGAAAAAAAAATGATTTAAACGATTATGTTTTTCAAAGTAGCTCTTACAACCAAATAAGTCCAACAACTGGAATCGCGTTTTTAAGATTTTTCGAACTATAATGAAACTTGTACTTAGTTTTTTATACAACCTTATAGGTCGTCTCCCCTAAAATCGATAAAACCGTAAAATAACATAAAAGTACCAGGTTCAAATCCATCAGTGGGATTTTACAGTGGATGGATCTTCTGATACGAGGCCGACATACTTGATGCCAGGGATTGTCTAGGAGGTGCAAACTCGCGAAAGGGATTGTCTAAGAGGTGCAAATTCGCGAAAGGGATTGTATAGAAGTTGCAAACTCTCGAAAGGGATTGTCTAGGAGGTGCAAACTCGCGAAAGGGATTGTCTAGGATGCAAACTCGCGAAACAGATTGTCTAGGAGGTGCTGCAAATTCGCGAAAAGGATTGTCTAGGAGGTGCAAACTCGCGAAAGGGATTGTATAGAAGTTGCA
>JAGFPH010025618.1:0-10788 GCA_018207615.1 Philaenus spumarius
GCTCTAGTTCTAAAGGTAGTCAGGGGATAAGTTCTACTTCTAAAGGTACTCATTGGATAAGTTCTACTTCTAAAGGTAGTCAGGTGATAAGCTCTAGTTTTAAAGATAGTCAAGGGATAAGTTCTACTTTTAAAGGTAGTCCCGCAAGTTTCTACGAGTTTCAAGGTTCTATTTCAAACTGTTTAAAATAAAAGAGTATTAAACTGACATTCTGATCACTTTGTACAATATGTAACGCTGTACAGTACATTGAGCAGCTCAGGACCTGAGGGTTTTATTCAAGGTTATTTATAGTTAAAAGCACTTTCAACAGCTTTCAGTTCTAGAACAGAGACAAGATCGTATACGCAAAGAGTCCACTGCAATGTTAAAAGGTGTTAACAAACAGATAACACCAAAAGCAGTGCGGCAGTTTTCCACAACTGAGTAGTGTTGCCATAATAAATGTCAAGTTATTCAACTTGGCAATACTGGACGGTTGGTTTTCACGTAATCACGTTACACTTTTCATATTTCAGTTAGACATAGACATCTGCGAAGAACATCTTTTATCTGCTGACTAATAAAGAACGGGCAAGCAATGGTCGATTACTTTAAACAAATTTAAAAGACACGCAATATAAATTACTAGTTCTATTGAAGGGACCACTTTGGATAAAATTGTCTTACAAAGAAGTACTGTGAATATAAAACATGTTAGAACTACTGGCGGCGACCTTGCTGTGTATCGTCCTACTTCCGCATCGGCCTACAGGAACAAAAACGCGGATAAAATCTGTAGAATTGTTTCCTTCTTGGTAGCAGTTCAAATGTGGCCGACTTTTGTTTATTTATCATGTGGTTACCATTTGCTTTGTCCAGACTACATCTAGAAATTCGTTGGTTTTTAAAAATATTCATACACAGGTTAATTCAAATTTTGTCGGCACTATTTTGGCAGCTTTAACAAAATTATAAAAACACAGGTAGGATAAAGTTTCGTTTACCGTTCATTTGTTAATTTCTATTTCCTCAAATCCATACTAATAATATAAACAGGTAAACTCGTGTTTGGGTAATTTCATAAATTACTGAACCTTTTGAAAAAACCTTTCATTGGTGAATAAACTATACTTTTATAAATAAAAAGCTTAACAGATTTTTATTATAACTATTTGCATTAGTTCCTGTTGAAAAAATCAGGTGGTCATGTATACATTTAGTCATAATTGATCGAAGAATCAATATTAATACACAAACATCACCTGACTGTGTATATTGCTGCCATTGTACGTTTAACAGCTGTTAGTTTCAACGTATAATCTTAAGGTCCAACTGGATTCAATGTTCATTCTTCATATAATGTAAAGAAAGTAAAATAACTACACTGTACAGGGTGGTTATAAAGTCAATCCCCCCCCCTTAACTTTTGTGTTTGTTAAAACAAACAAATATCCTTTGGGGAACAATACTAACTAAAACCAAAGTATTTTTTGAAGCAATCGGAAATTTTGAGTGTCCCCTAAAAATGGGGGATTTTGGGGGCAACTCAAAATTTTTAAATGGGAAGTATGGTCATGTGATACCTCATTTTAAAGGTATATTTAAGACTAGGAAAATGACATAAAGAAAATAAAAATCGGACCACCCAAAACAAAATGGCGGCCTTAAACGTGTTGAAATAAATCGACATAAAGTTGCTAATATCTCGAAAAGGAAGAGTTTTTAGAAAAAACTTCAAGAGACAAAAAATATTTGTTTCAAAGTGCTTGACCTAAAAAACTCCAAATCAATTTCGTTAGTTTTATTTTTTACAAAATTTTCAAAATATGGAGGAGTAAAAATAAAATTTAATTTAAAAATAGCTGATAGTTAAAACTTTTATTAGAGTTAAATTAAATTTGTTTTAAAAAGAATAAAAATGTTTAGCTATTTTAATGCGGTATCTTTACTGTTATTTTTCGTTTAACGATGGATAGATATCGATAAACAACCAAGAGGTCAGACCAACAATATAGCTATTAAAGCAAAAAAAAATGGTCAGATTTTGTTGAAATTCTAAACTTTGTGACAGTAATTGTTCTGTATCAGTCAATATTTAATTCCAATTCATTTAACTTTTATTAATATGTAGTTTGTAAAACAAATTGTAGATAAAGAAGAAACACGAAAATAGTTTGCTATAATTAGAACAATTATAAATACAATTGTAAATCTTTGTTTTTGTCGTAAAACGTGTCGAGAAACATTGTTTTCCAATTCCTATATGGTCACAATTTCGAGTACTTTCTTTATAACAAATACAAGGCTCGGAAAAGGAGGAAATATTTAGAAATGCATGGTTAACGGATTATGTCATACCAGGCACACCTTCTATTAATTACACCTAAATGTTCTCAGAGATAACGCAATCTTCTTTTATTATTTATTTTAAATACAGATTTCAAAAAAAGATTGTCACAAATACAAGCTTTGATAGGGCCCCTATCTTTGTTTAATTTTAAGATAAACACATTCTCGCAACGTAATTTAAAGATTGGTTGTGGCGAAAGCTTCATAATCCTCTCTCCCTCTGCTTGTATCTCTGAATATTACTGTTTGTAAATAGGAAACACAATTGTGTATTTTCTGTTTATTTATTACGATTTTACTCAAAAAGTAGGCCTACTTGATCCGATTAAGACGAACCTTATACTGATGAGTTAATTACTGCCGCCCGGGTAACATAAGTTGTGTTAACGCAAGATTTTTCAAAATGGGGTTGAACTGTCATCGAACAAGTGTAAAATGTTGTTAAATTCTCTTTTGGTGGCTTTTACGACGGGCCTATTAATTAAACCATAATAGAAAGCTGAAAAAATGACGATAATAAAATATGCACCTTTCTATCTATTACTGGCTTTCTTATAACAACTGATTTTTTATGTAGCAGGAAATGAGTAAAGTTCAGCCTTGCGATGATTATCTATTAAGGGTCTGCTCCAGTAAACGAGAAAGCAACCGGAAACGCAACCGCTTCTCACTGTATCCCTATCTAAACAGTGCAATTTCTTGCACCTGAACGCTTTGACATTGCCTCATTTCAAACCATTTTATAAGTTGTAGTTGAGTCAGTTGAGTGTTGAAAAAAAAACTGAATATTCTTTATAAAATTTCGGATCCGGCTTGCAAATTATTTTTCATTGTAAATATTTTATTGTGTTAGGAAAAAAATTCAAACTTTGTACTTACAAAATGTCAATTGTATAACAAATCAAAAGCATTTAAAAAAATGTAAATTGCAATACGGATGCGTATTGTGACTGTGCTTAAAATGAGACCTTGCAAACAATTTTATAATAAAAAGTAAACGAAATAAATGGTTTGAAATTTAACATTGCTCTTATGGGATAAAATCTAAGATGGCCGTCACTACAGCAGACCCTTAAATGGAAGATTGGAAGGAGGTTAATAGAGAAACAGCGACTCAGCCAAATCATTGATGAGAGTAATTACATTTATTTCTATTTCCTTTGTCCGCATAAAGCAAGTAAGTAAGGTTATTCCCTGTAATATGTAGTATAGGATGTACTTTGATCATTTTATTCAGATTAAACGTTTAATAAAGTGTTAAGTTACGTCTTCTGAGTGACCTCGGCTGTTGGATCTGATCTGAGAATTGAGAAATATTCTGTTAACTATGATAAATGTAGAAATTTAACTTTTAAATTAAATTAATTGCGGAAAATTGTAGAATGGAAAAATGTAGAGTTACCCGCAACACAGACTGACACATAAATGTCTAATTTATGTCTTGATTTATAAACAAGTTAATCATAAATGTCTAAATTAATTATCTGTCTTTAAAGGGTACCTTATCTATAAGACGGGTGAAACAGGCTATGTCAGCTAATTAATAATAATTTGTAATGTTCTGTAGATAATGTAATTAGCTGCACGTGTTAGTCATTGGCAATTCGTTGAAAAAGGTAGACATTTAGTAACTCCATTATAGCTTTACAGCTGTTGACAAGGGAAGAATCTTTAAAATGATTAAACTAGATGGAATGTATATTTTATTTTATAATATCCTTGCGCCAATCTAAGTTATAGAAACAAATTAATTTGTCTATTGCTTGTAATACGATCTATGTTGTAGGAAGATATACACTATCATTTAAACAAGACATATTCGTACAAAAACACGTTAATAAACCCTACATGTTGTGTCGTGGGTTAGTGATTACCCCGTCTCTTCCTCTGAAGGAGGCATATATATAGCGCCTAATACTTTTTACGCAAAAAAATAGTATAGCGCATGAGCATTGTTTTATAGTTTGTTTTATTCGTCTTAAAAGTGTAATACAAATTGTGCGTCATGAAGCAGACATGACTGTAAAAGTCCCGCATTAAACATTTTACTCAAATATCCGAAATAAATTTTGGAAAACAATTCAAAAGATCATTCATTTTAATCACAAACCTACTTAAATGAACGTTTTTAACCCCTAAAGCCCCACACACACACTAACGAACACGCTCGCCGAACTTGACCTGACGTCGAGCATGTTGGGTATATCATCAGTTGAACAACGGATTTTGAGTCAGCCGTAGCTGTTTGTGCTGATGTTTTATGTTTGAGAAATAAAAAGAAGAAAGTCCGACGCTTGTGGTCTAAACAATGGTTTTTGGACCGAAGCAAGTTTAGCCACATGCATCTACTGACTGAACTTGCCATCAGTGAGCCTGAAGTCTTCAGAAAATATCTGAGGATGAGCGAAGAATGTTTTGAAGATTTACTTGGATTTAGTTTCCAAGCATATTGAAAAAAGAGATTAGAATTTTAAACAGTCAATAACTGCTAAGGAACGCCTTGTTGACATTCTTCAGTTCCTAGCCAGTAGGAGGAGCTAAGAGAACCTGAAGTCTGACTCTCGGCTCGAGTTGGATGGTACAGTCGAACCGAGCGCCCAATCCAACAAACCGTCGAGCATGTTGGGTTGGGATGGAGCCCACACAATATCGAACACGGTCGACGAGCCGCTAGATAGTGGGTGGGGGGCTTTAATATATCAAATATAGTGATTTAGACAAAACTATATTATTGTTCACTTTCAAATTCACTCAAGTTTTCGTCGGCAGTAGGCCTGTATTTCTAAATTAACAGAAGTTCAAACTTTTACAATTCTATTAAAATAGCAACAATTCAGACCAATAGCCAATGTGCATGCACTATCCATACATGCCAGGAAGCAGCCATGACAGAAAGAACCAGATTTATCAATTTCTATAATGTTAATATAACAATAAAAGTTGTAAACATACCTTAAATGGTTTACAGAGTTATTAAAATGTTACAGCTGATGTGCGAATTTCTTACGTGAGTAAAAGCATAGATCATGAATAATAAATAGATCTTGCATCCATACGGCAGCAGTGTGGCGAAAATTAGGTTGTCGGGAAAATAGTGCATGATTGCGCCGCGAGGTAGCGCTAGGGAGAAATCATTGGTAGCATTTCACACAGCTTCCGTCGTTTCCCCAATAGATAGCGCCACTATCGTCGAATTTCCAGTGGAACGAAATATTGCATTGGATCGGAGTTCTATTAGGTTATTAAAATAAAATGGCAAAAGTGCACAAAAGGCAAAACGGTCTTTCTTTTAAATTTAAGTAAAGACATGATAAATCTTATGGAGGCAATGGCTAAGGGTTATCTAATTATTTATAATCAATAGTATATATTAGGCTTGTAGATTGTAACTATTATAGTGATGATAAACACAAATTAATTCGTTCAATATGTTTTCTAAGCCTAATTTTCTACGCGAAAACATTTTGCCATAAAAGTTATGATCTTAATTACAGTTTGTCTCCTTAACAGTCGAAACATATGGCAGCGATTAATACCGAGTGGGTACAATTGGCGAGACAGCGGGCACGGTTTCGGCCATATGGAATGCATTCCTGTTTCGTTAGCAAGATGACGGGTAAAAACTGCTATAAAAAGCCCTGCTTAAGACACGCGTTCTACTCTGCAATGTTGAACCTTAAAAAACGATGTAAAACTATATTGGAACGCGACAGCGTTCTGTCCTGCGAAGTTTCGCTGCTGAAGAAACACACACGGCGATTAATTTCAGGTAGTTATTCTTAATTCTATCCTAATATAAACAAAGTTACCTTATCTTTGAACGGTTTCAGATATACTCCTTTCTCCCGTCACAATTATTATACGTGAAAGAAAGTAAAATACAAAGTGAAAAAACTAAACTAGCGCAAGTGTTGGATTCAATAACAGTGTCAGTTTAATCGTCGTTAAAATAGTACTGTACTCATGTAGGTTGGTTGTAGCCATTATTGCTAAACAAAAATGTGTAGGCGGCATTTTGCAATGAAAACTCTAAAAATGACGGAGGTTGTTTTAATAGAATAGGAAATTATATTCATAAAAGAATTGTATCAAAATGTTTTAACAAACAGTTTGAACTTTAAAAATTGGTGATGAAATTACCGACTCAAGTGGCAGTTAAAATATAAGTAGTAGTGAAATACAAATGTTAGTAAAGTATTAACACAACTGATAGCAAACTAACAATACAAATGGTGGTAAAATATAAACAGAAATACTGGTGTAATATCAACAGAAGTATAGAATAATTACACAAATGGTGGTAAAATATCAACAGAAATAGTCAAATATCAACACAAAAGGTGGTAAAATATTAACAAAACTGGTAGTAAACTAAAAATACAAATCGTGGTAAATTATAAACAAAAATACTGGTAAAATATCAACAGAAGTATTACAATATCACAAATGGTGGTAAAATATTATTACAACTGGTAGTAGACTAACAAAACAAATGGTTGAAAAATATAAACAAAAATAGTAGTAAAATGACATCAGAAATAGTAGTAAAATATGATCACAAATGGTGGTAAAATATTAACACAACTGATAATAAAATAACAATACAAATGGTGGTAAAATGAAGGACACGGCTGTGATACACGAAAGGATTGATATGACAAAATTATAAGATTCCTTTACAACACGGAATCCTATAAAGTAGAAATCTTTCTGACTTTAGAACTTTACAATCTAAAGTAGATACATTTATTTAAATACATTTAAACTCCTGCGTCATCCTGATAATAAAATCCCTTATCAGCAAGTTTGAATGAATGGATGAATGAATAACAACAGCTGGTTAAATGAGTAAGCCCAAGATCTTAGACAGGAAATAGGTAATTTGGCAAGACATTAGGGTCAAGTGTCTATGTGCATCATGCAACGCAGTCGCAAAGTTCAATAGCTGGCGTAGTTCGCGTCCCACGGACAGTGCTATCACGCGTGGAGCAACTACTGAGCGGTGTTTTAATCAATAGGCCAGTCCTACTTACTATTTAGTCCCCGAATGGTTACAAATGGATTTTGTATTCTTGTTTAGCATATAGGATGGAACGTAGATGTTTCAAAACACAAACAATATCCCGCAAGCAAGTAGCACAAAGTTAGAAGTTTCTAACAAACAAGTAATTTTATAAGTTTATCAAAATATCTTATTATTAATGTTCCACGAAATAACATACTGTATATAAACTTGTAGATAGGCCTAATTGTAAACTTACACCAAGTTACAAGTGATTTTTCATACTTGTAACTGACCCTTTTCTACTATAAATATGTGCTGCCAAATCAAACAGTATGGACGAAGAGAAGGGAGTCATCTACCTCCTGTGGAGTAGTCGGTCAACGTGACAACACCGGATGGTTAATTTGTATTCAAATGCGCAACAATTTTTTATTCCAATTAGACATTTGAATAGAATATCATTTGTCTGTGGCACTGCAATTCTAAGTTTTTTATTTATATAAGGACCGATATTTTAACTAAAATTTCAAAATCATTGGAAGCCAGCACTATCGAACAACTTAAATGTCTCAGCAGTGACTGATGTTAAGTGGGAAAATAATTTTGTTTTTTATGTGTAATGTACACTTGGTTTTATGTGCGGCCATATAAGTTGCTTTTTTACAAACATTTGTATCTTCTGAACTAAGCTTTCTGAATAAACTGCAAAGTAGCAACTTCACATTGTTTGCCTTTGAGGTGATTATGAATGGATCAGGCTAAAGATCAGTACTCAGCAGGTGAAGTCGGTCAAATCTATTTCTGATTCCATGTATGTAAGGACATTCTTAGGCGTAGGAGGAGACTGGCAGAATGCTAATTATGTGGACATATTATGTATTCAGGAATATTGAAGTGTAGACTTAACAGTTCCACTTTAACGTTTCACTTTGTTTTACGTTTATTTGAAGTTTTGGCAATAGCGACGAAAATTTTCTAAAAGTAAAGCTTTTCCACTTTTTTGAATTAATACAGGAAAATTACGAAGTTAATCGAACCTATGGTATAATCCTACATTGTTTCCCGGCAGAGATATAATAGATTTTACGAAAATATTTGTCACTTTATTGGATCTATCAAAAGGCACAAAAGGAACAATTCTACCTACGGTCTCCAGTCAAAATATGCATCCGACCTTGCCAAAGGTCATGTAGGTATAATTTCTTAGTATGTTGCTTGGACCACAGCCAATAGCAAAAACTTCAAAAGGCCTGCGCAAGCTACGTCGTAAAAAAATAGGGACATTTTAGCACTACTTTCAATTTATGCTCAACATCTTCTAAAGAGTGCGTCTGACAGAAAAAGTTATACTTACCTTTTTTTAAAAGAAGATAAAATTCACTACAATAATATAGAAGATTACTATGCAACTCGCACAAAATTAGAACTACATGACCCACGGGCCCTTTTTATGTCTATTTTGACTGGACTACCAATAAACGATTACCATTAAATCTTAAGCAGGTACGAGTATAAATGGCTTTTATCGCCTCTTTCCGCCATTCATAGATCAATTCCAGAAAATTACGATTCATCTTTCCTACGATACAAAAAACAATCCAACCAAACTTCACGTTTCTACATTAATCAACTAAGGAGGTACAAACATAGCTTTTCGAGTAATATGTTTGCTTTATGTTTACCAAATATCCATATGAAATACTATTTAAAAGATATTTGTATGCCAATTACGTTAAAAACATTATTTTAGGCATTTGTGTCTTTTAGTAGTAAACTGTAGCATGTTTATCGATGTTCTCTAGATGCCCCCTCCCCCCCATTTATTCTCATTCTATATTTTGACTATCATTTCATGCAGGAAAAAATTCACATAAATAATTGTTCTCGTGAGTTATTTGTATTCAAAGAATTTAAATAGTAACCATTTTAAAATGAGCGAAATTCATTTTTGGCAAGTTGTGTATTTTATAACACTAATAACCATACACAATTTAACTCTATTATCCACAGTTAAAAAGATAGGTTAATTAATAACCATACACAATTTAACTCTATTATCCACAGTTAAAAAGATAGATTAATAACCATACACAATTTAATTATATTATCCACAGTTAAAAAGATAGGCTATTAACTTTTCAAAACGCCATCAGGGAGGCAAAATAATTATATAATTAATATGAACCAATCCCATTCAACGAAATTGAAAACCAAGGCTTATTTTATATTCCAACTTCATTTAGTCGCAAATGTTTTAAAGTGCTAATTTTGAAACTTATGTACCTTTTGTAATAATTTATGAGATACAATTCCCGCACCCGTACGTTACCCAGCCCCTCCGAAAATAGTACTATCGGGAGCCCATAAAAGTGAAACTTAGAAGATAATGCGGACTTCCTAAATTTTGCTGCGTTGAAGAATTTCTTAAAATATTCGATTAACTGTCAAGTTACAATATATTTAACCGTTCAAGTCACTGCTTGAAATAGAACAATGCATCTTGCAGACAAGTCACAGATTAGAAACGAAAGAAAGAAAGCAATTAATAGAGTAATTATAAAGTCTCGAAGAGTAATCAGCGAGGTCGAGAGATAGTCACTCTGTGATTTATTGAAACATGCGCGCGCATTATAGAAAGACAAAAACACTGTCCGCACGTGGATAGTTGGTGACGTAATTATTGGGGTTCAAAGAATGAAACGTTTCCGGAAGGTTTCACTTGCAGACGGAAGGGATAAGTTTACTAGACTTCCTTCATCGAATGCGTATTTATTACGACTAAAAAACTACGTACTTATCTAATTTTGATGAAACTTTTATTAAAGTGTCAGTAATGACTTCCGCGCCTCAAGGGATACATTTATCATGATTATTCGAAGTAGGACCCACCAGTAATTGAAAAAGGTTTGGATTCCTTAGATAGCCAAAACAGTGAGGAAAAAATTTTAGAAATGATGAGATCCAAACAATAGTCCACCAAGGCACTACAGTTTCATTCTGTAACCATTGCCATCTAACCGCGGGAACATTAGTAGCATACAGCCTCGACCACGGCGCGGCATGTAATATATGCAATATACGATGCGATATTTTTGTAGCCTACTTCTTTTAAAATTTATTTCTAACGATAGATTTTCAATTTTGTATAGTTGTATTTTGCGGCATTTACCATAAAGTATTTGTGAATACAAAAAATAACACACGATGTTTAAAAAAAAACACTTTAAATTAAGACACCCACAAACTAAATCGATAACTTATATTGCCTTGGCATAATTATGTTCTTCTTACCTGACCTGAATATGATTTTTTTTGCGAATTTCCATAAGAAGAGCTATTGCAGTGACGCTTACGGTGAGACCTAACGTAGGGGAGTTGTCAATGAGCACCGATCAAGGTTACCAAGACATGTTTTGAGGTATCATTAATCATTATATGTACATGTGTTCGCA
>JAGFPH010025619.1:0-10788 GCA_018207615.1 Philaenus spumarius
AAAAATCGTTATAAATACTAGACGCGGCAAATTAAAGTGTGTTGTAAGAAGTATACACTTTCTTATTGTGTGCTAATTTATCAATTTACAACGTACTCGTAAAAGATGACTAACTTGTTCCTTTGTCACTTTATTATCCATAACTTATTAGTTTGTTCTTATAGTTAAAAAAAGGATCGTTTCTCAAACATTTAAAACTTTGTTGAAAACTACTCAACACTTTGGATAAAAGAATTCGAATATGTTCGATTAGTTTTGTCGCAGATGTAAGATATTCTGCTCAGATGTGTAACTGGAATAAAAAAGGTGTTGTGCCTTTTAGTCGGAGCCAACTGTTTTGTCACGTTGCCACGTTGAAAAATTACCGTACTATAAAATAAATGAACGACTCTTATTATTATTTTTGACTTGAGTGGTTTCTGTTAATTTACAGATTTTTATGTAACACTTTTAGCATAGAGCGTGTTTTCAAGGTAAATACAGCAATATTTATACTCTTGTTTTATAAATTGCATTTTCTTGCTAGGTTTGATCAAAAAATGTTTACAATTTAAATTCTATAAAATTTTGCAAAAACATACTCAATTGTTTAGACTATAGGTGTTTGGAAGATTAACAAAAGTGGAGGTTTCTGTGTTTAAACCAGCGACCAAGGAATACTATAGACTGGCAAAGCCCATGCACAATGTATTACGGGAGTTGAAGCCGACCACGCCCACCATAGGTGAAAACACCGGATTCTCTGTCCGCGACCGGTACACATTTTAATTCGCCGCGTTTCATTAACACCGTTTAAACACACACTTAGTGTTGAAATAAAATTCTGAAATTTAAAAATATTGCTTAAAACACTGTGACCGTGCTGACGGTATCAAACAAAAATAGAAAAATATATTTTATATAGCGGGAAAAAATATAAAACAAAGAAAGTCAACGTTGTGTTTAGACATATGACATGAAATTTAGGCATAGCGAGAAAGTTTTGTATTTTTTGGGCAGGTGATTTATCAAAGCGTAAAAGTTGTTGGAAATCAACCAAAAAAGAAAAAATATTCTTTACATTTCTTTGTAAAATGCTTAGTTCAGCCTGTAGGCTGTGGTATAGTGGCGAGTTGGTTTGATTGTTTTGTGAACCGGCGCGCTGACAACAGCATCGCTAATCTACTGTATATCTACAAGTCTTATCATTAATTTGTAGCGCTATTGCTTGTTCTATCATTATATTGTATCATAGATTCATGGTCCGAGTAATTATAATTTAATAAAAATTGTTAATATATTAAAATTGTATAATAAGAACAATAACAATAAGGAAACTGAATGAGTTGTACGGTTTTGAAAGAAAACAGCATTTTATTCAAAATTATAACTATAAAACAATCCTTGTCTAGAATAAAAAATAAAACCACAATATCCATCTTAAATCACAATTTTGCTAACTTTACTCACACAAATATTCGCTAAATAGACAAAATTGCAAATTTAGAAGAAATCAAAGAAAATTAAAAATATAATTCCAATCAAACTAATAATTACTAATCATACTAATTATTTACTGAAATACTATAAAAACTAGTCTGCAAACCTATAAAAACCTGTTTTCCTTAATTTGTTCACTTAAAAAACCCACAATCTGCCTCTTAAATCACAACGTTGCTAACTGTACTTACAATAACGCTGACGCTCGGAAGTAGGGGAGTCAGACGTTTTCATCCCCACCACTCATAGGTGAATCGGCTTCAAGACTTGCGCGACATTACCAGTCTATAGTATTCCTTGGTCGCTGGTTTAAACATATACTTGAAAATCTTTAAACAATATAATTGAAATATATATCGAAATTAAATGAATAATATGATTCGAATAGAGTGGCGCAGTGGTAAAGTTAGTCGTATATTTTTCTACAGCTGAATCCTGCAACACATTTGCGTAGGTTCGAACCTTGTTAATGGCATTCGATTTACTTTACGATATACGCTGCTTCGCCGTCTTACATAAAGTAGGCCTACGTATTTCTTGGTAGCAATATTAATCTTAGTTATCAACGATTGTATAATTAGTATACTATTTTGTGGTGTGTTGCCTTTTTGAACATGCTTTGTGGCCCACATCAATAGCAACAATTTCAAATACAGTCGCTAAAAACTCCCTTAGCCGGTAACAACTTTTAACATCGAGCGAAGGGACGACTTCCGTTATTACAAAAGTTATAGGTAGCTTTTCAGCATTTCATAACTACATGTTCCTGTTTAGATTCTAATATACCGGGCCTATGGTGCTATTGTCGAACAATAGTATGATTTTGATCTTATGGAGTAACAGCCTCTAAATATTTTGCGGTATCAGTTAAGTAAGGGAAATAATGTCTAGGGGTCGGTATAACGACCTACGTTTAGCACCGTGAAGTGGTAAAAAGTATTCAGGTCACAGTTTTATTCAGTTTCTCAAATTATTGCATTACACTTCAGACTTGAAATATACGTTGATCATGTTACTATCATCAATCAAATGTAGGCTATTTTTATATTATTAAAATTATTGAGAGTTTTCACATCAAAGATAAATCAATAGTTTTGGGAATATTTGAAGTCCTCAAATTGATTGAGATGCCGCTTGTTGAGTAATGTTATGAATATTTCGTAAAATACTATTTGTTGAATAGATCATAATATGTACTTACGTTAACGGAGATCGGAGGACCGAGGTTTCTTTTACCATATTAAAAAACTCCACTTTAGTTCCACTTCACGTTTGTCCGTAAGGTTTTCTTCTTCTAATATCGTAAACGGGCGATAACCGTGGTCCGTTGAAATGGCTGGCCAGCCCAAAACTTATCACGACACTCGCGTCCATAAACCCGCACTTGACACTATTTGAAGTACTATAGACAATAACAAGAATATTAAACTTAAATTAACCTTTAATAACTTTATGGGAAAACAAAACTAGAGGCAGCCGGGACAACGCCCATGGAAAATGGCTTATATATAAGACTTAAAAACGAGTCTAGAAGACAGAGAGTAGCGGTCCCAATCCTGCATGAACTCAGATCCGATAATGCCGGTACACACAAAAGTTGGTTTATCTTATCAGCTGTTTGTACAGATGATCAATTGAGTTAAGAGTTTGCAGTGTTTGGCAATATTTGAACTAAGAGATATATTGTATGCATTAGATACATAACATACAGGGGGCCTTGAATCATCCCAGGATTCAAAAAATAAAATAAATAAATAAAATTGTGTTCATAGAAAAAGTATCGGAAGAAAAAGAACATAAAATTCACATTGTGCATAAGAAAAAATAAACAATAATACCACTTCTAATGTTAATATGGTTCTGAGTTTAGTCTAAATTGAGAGGTAGAGGGAAGACCTTGTGAGCTGGACGAGTCAAGGTTCCCTGTTGAGTCTTGAGCCGGACAACTCGCACTGCACTATCACTTCCCGGAAAGACATCCGTGATTCTAGCCAATGGCCAAGAGAAGGGAGGTGTTGCTTGATGCACTAGCACAAGGTCGCCGATGCGAAGGTTCTCGTTGGGCACATTCCATTTTCCACGTTGTTGCAGTGTGTGGATATACTCTAAATGCCACCTCTTCCAGATGCGTTGCTGAAAAGCCTGGATTAATTGCCAGTGCTTGAGGTGGGTAGTGGGAGTGTCGTGATGATTCTCTTCTGGAACTGCTACCAACGGGCATCCGACTAGAAAATGTCCTGGAGTGAGTGCCGTGATGTCTGAGGGGTCGTTGGATAGAGGCGTAAGCGGTCGTGAGTTAAGAATAGCCTCTACCTGAGTTGTTAATGTCATTAGTTCAGAGAGCGTCAGAACATGTTCACCAATGACACGTCGGAGATGGTATTTTGCACTCTTTATGGCTGCTTCCCAAAGGCCTCCTTGATGGGGAGCAGCAGGTGGATTAAAATTAAATGTGATACCCTGTTGAGAAGAAAATTCCTGTAGGGGGTGTCTTCCAGTGGATTTGACAAGTGCTTGTAAGACATTGTTTGCACCTACAAAATTTGTTCCACAATCAGAATAAATGTTATGGCAAAGGCCGCGACGAGAGACAAAGCGAGTTAAAGCGGCAATAAAAGCGTCTGTTGACAAGTCTGTGACCACTTCAATATGGACAGCTTTGGTCACAAGACAGACAAAGACGCAGATGTACGCCTTTGTAAAGCGAATTGCTCGAAGGTTGTGCACTTTGATATTGAAGGGTCCACCGTAATCCAGTCCTGTGTTGAAGAAAGGACGAGACGGAGTCACTCGAGCTTTGGGCAAATTACCCATGAGCGGAATTTTATTTTGAGGTTTGTGTCGGAAGCACACGACACATTGAAATATACGAGAACGTATCATACTTCGGGCTGAAAGTATCCACACACTTTGAACGAGGAGGGATTGAGTCAATTGAGGTCCTGAGTGCAAGTATTTCTGGTGGTAACAATCAATGAGGAGGTTAACTACATGGTGTCGTTTGGGCAAAATTACAGGATGTCGCATATCTAGTGAAAGCTGGGATGCAGAAAGTCGTCCTCCAACACGTAGAATGCCGTCTCGGTCGAGAAAGGGAGAAAGACGACGGAGTTGTGTGGACGTGGGCCTAAGTGTGTCCTTCTTGAGTATCACGATATCCTCTTTGAAGGCCGTTTCTTGAACCATCTTGAATATCTTCAGTCGGCTTGTTGCTAATTCCGATGTGGTGAGGGTCCCAGTGCGTTTCTCTGTGTGCCGAAGGTTGTAGATGAATCGCAGAGTGTAGGCTATCACACGTTGTAGTCTGGTGAAATGAGAGAATTTTGTGAGCAGATCCCATTCTTGAGAGGCAGTAGATATTAGAGTGATAGGTGACACAGGCTTGCTTTCACCTGTTTCGCTGAGCTCAGCAGGGGCGAAATGAGATACAGGCCAAGTCTCACTGGACTGTTGTAACCATGAGGGTCCAAACCACCATAATTCATGGTTGGTTAATTCAGATGGAAGTATTCCACGCGACGCACAGTCAGCGGGGTTGTGTTCACTAGCAATGTGCCGCCAGCAATGAAAAGGTACTAGTTCTTGTACCTGAGCGACTCTGTTTGCGACAAATGTCTTGAGACGATGAGTAGGTGTGTTCAACCAGGTGAGAGTGACGGTAGAGTCACACCAGAGAGTAATAGAAGGGTTTATTTTCTTATGAAAGATTGAGATAACATATGCCACTAATTGGGCGAGTAAGTAAGCTGCGCTCAGTTCCAATCGCGGAACAGTGAGTTTCTTGAGTGGAGCGACTCGTGTTTTGGATATTAACTGCCTTATTGTCGCAGAGCCATCGTTGAGTTGACATCTTAGGAATATGACAGCTGCGTATCCACTCTCAGAGGCATCTGAGAAGCCATGTAGTTCAATGTTGCATGAATGAGATATTTTAAGAGGACGAGGAATAGTGATCTCCCGCAGGCTCTCTGAGGTGTTTATAAAGCCTTGCCACATTTCAAGGAGCTCATGAGGAAGAGGCTGGTCCCAAGCTAACCCTTTGGTCCATAAGAGTTGCATAAAGAGTTTTGCCCACATGACAATGGGTGATAGGAAACCGCAGGGATCATAGATCTGTGCCACCACACTAAGCACTTCACGCTTAGTTTTAGAGTTGCGAGGTAGACTCAAGTTATAGCTGAAACAGTCTTTCGATGGAGACCAATGTAGGCCTAATATGGTGAAATTAGGTTGTTTAGATTCTTGGAGAAATACAGGAGTTTCTAGATGACACTCTGGGAGTCCACGTAGGAGTTGACTAGAGTTCGAAGTCCATTTACGCAACTCAAAGCCTCCGCGTCTCAGAAGTGAGATTAATTGGTGCTGGAGGTTCAATGCTTCTTCTTCAGAGTCTCCACCTGCAATGATGTCATCTACAAAGGTTTGAGTACGTAAAATCTCTGCAGCTGCAGGGTAGGAGTCACCTTCGTCTGTGGCGAGCTGATGGAGAGTACGAATGGCGAGGTAAGGAGAACAACTTACTCCATATGTCACTGTTGTGAGCTTGAAGGTTGAAAGAGGATGATCAGGAGAGTCACGCCAAAGAATCAGCTGATAGCACTGGTCATCCGGGTGCATTCGTATCTGTCTATACATCTGACGAATGTCACAAGAAAATACCACATTATGAGTCCGGAAGGTGAGCAACAAGTCACAAATGTTAGTCTGCAACTTTCTTCCGGTGAGAAGAATATTGTTGAGAGAGAAACCGTTAGATGTTTTAGCACTGGCATCAAACACAGTGCGCAAACGGGTAGTACTGCTGGACTCCTTAAAGACCCCATGGTGAGGTAGGAAGTAGTGAGGAGCAGTTAGGTCAATGTTTTTAGCATTTTCCATGTGACCTGAAGTTGAGTAATCGGACATAAAATCTGAATAGAGCTTTTTAAAATTAGGTTGAGCTTTGAATTTACGCTCTAAAGAATAAAATCTATTTTCAGCAGCGGACATAGAGTGGCCTAGAAGAGGGTGTTCATTCTTGAACGGTAGTCGGACACAATAGCGGCCAGACTGGTCCCGAGAATGAGTGGTTAGAAAGTGTTCATCACAGAGCGCGTCTTCTTTAGACTGTTTTGTTACAATAGGTGGCTCTTCTTGTTGCCAAAATCTTTGTAGAGAATTGTGCAGATCTATGTCATTGACAGCTAGAAGCGTGGTTGACATCTGAGAGGTGGTATGAGAACCATTATGAGGTGCGCAAGGAGCGTCACCCATGACTATGAATCCAAAGTGTGATCCTATTACACTTGGTAAGCCAGGACCGAGGTGATGTGCTACCTGGGTAAGCATGAGAGGAAATATAGACCCACCCAGGAGAATGTCAATGCCTCCTGGCATATGGAACGTAGGATCGGCCAGAATGTATGGTCGAACTTTATTGACGACCTCAGGCGCAATTAAAATGCGAGGTAAGTCAACACAAATCTTGTCAAGGATGAGAAAGCCTTGACTTTTAGCGATCATTTTTCCACTTAGAGTCTCAATGCTGAGATGAGTTTGGCCCTTAGAGCGAGTTAATGCTTGAGAAAGTCCTACAACACTATGAGTACTTTTGATGCGGGGAGCACATAACAGCTGAACTGCTCGCTCAGTAAGAATGCATGACTGACTGCCACAGTCAGCGAGAGCACGGAATACATGAGTGATTCCACTGGCAGAAGTGAGTTTCACAAGTAGAGTACCTAATAAGACTGTGGTGGAGTGCTGAGGTAAATGACCATTATTTTGACAGGTCATGGTAACTGCAGGTGTCATTTCCTGTGAAGTTCGAGAAGTTTCTTGAAATGGAATTTGAGGTATAGGCTTTTGATTTTCTTCAAAATGAAGTAATGAGTGGTGATTTTTGTGGCAAGTAAAACAACTTGACTTTGACCTACAGTCAGTGAGGTTGTGGTTGCCTAAACATGAAGAGCACCGTTTGTTTTCCTTAACGATTTGAAAACGGGCTTTAGGATCCTTAATCTTGAATGTGGGACATGTATAAACCTTATGGTCAGTTTTGTGACAGACAAAACATTGAAGAGGTTTTGAATTACTGAGTTTATTTTCACTCGTGTTGTAGGCCATTAGAGAGACTTTGTGATTTCTGTTGACTTTAGAATATTTGTTTTTGGACACATAGTCCCGGTTTGACTCTGCAAAAGCAGATTTTAAGAAGGGAGTAGAGTGCAGACTAGCATCTTCAATCTCGTTGCATTCTTGATGGAGAAATTTTATTATGTCTGCAATGTCAGGTAAGACAGGGGCATCCCCACCTTCAACGGTGGAATTAAGTGAACGGAAATGTTCTAACCGTTTTCTGAGGTCACTGTCCAATTTTCTAAGAACCATGGCAGATAGAAGGGGATTCTTGTGAGTAATGTCCAGTTTTAATCCCTTGAGAGCTTGAATGTTTTCATTATATGAGTTAACAAATTTTCTCATTTGGTTTGGAGAATGATTTACAGAGGGTAAGTCCAAAATTTGGTTTAGGTGAAGAGTAACAAGTCTCCTTGGTGAATGGTAGCGCTCTTTCAAAAGGTCATAAGCCACTGTGTAATTAGAGTCAGAAATTGGTAGAGATTTAATCAAATTTAAGGCATCACCAGAGAGAACACTTAGCAAGTATTGAAACTTTGTAGCGGGAGACAAAGAAGAATTTTTATTTATGCTTGTTTCAAATAAATTGATGAAAGACATCCATTCTAGAGGCTCGCCACTAAAATGTCTTAGTTCAAGCTTGGGTAAACGAACCACTGATGTTTGTACAGGGGGAGGTTCGCTCTTACTCTTGGATTGCATTTTGTTCTCCAACGAGGTTAGGTTAGCATTAATATAATCCACTAACTCATCTGTGCTATTGAGAGATGAATAATTAGGCTTAAATTCAGAGTCATTAGCTAATTCAAGTTCATGATAAAGGTCTAAAGCATCAGAAAATTCTTTGCGAAGCTTACAGACAGATTTTGCGCGCACAAGGAATTTTTGAAGAATACCTTTGTCAGAAGTTTTTTTTGTAAGATCATAGATCAATTGAATCTGTGAAAACGCATTCTCCATTTTTGCTTTCACGACTGGAAGTGATTTGGCCATGTTTGTAGAGTTATTCACAAAAAAAAAAACACTAACGTTAATTTATTGATTTTAAAATGCACTATTTTTTGTTCCACAAGGTTAGGCCTATATATGTACAATAGGGTAAGTCAAACTTGAGGTTAAGCACAAATTATTTACAATAAAATAGGATAAGTCTACGTAATTTCCAATGAACACTGATATAAGTTCTGAAAGTATACAAGATAGGCCAAAAATAGGCAAAATATTATTAGGATCTATTGAGGAAATATTTGAGCACAATAGAATATTTATAAAAAGTGTCAACAGTTTATAACTACAAGTATTTTGTTTAATAAACTGAGTGAGAACATATGATTGTCTTGCAGAAATCCTATGTCCACAGAAGTATTATTTTGATAATTAATTACACTTCATTATCTTGATATACAAAGTTCAATATTAAATTGAGAATAGTGAGCAGTGAGAAATATCTCTTAATAGTTCAATTGAACATAAGTTCATAGCTTTTCATCATTTAATGTGTTCAAGAATGCAATAATAATACTTCACTTGTATTAAGCAGAGCAGGAATAATATTAATACAAAACAAAATATTGCCCAATTTAAACACTGCAAACAACTGTTAAAAACAAATGAAAATCAGCTATTAGTGGAGCACTGGTTTTAGAATTGAAACAAGACAGCTGAGTTGGCGCTGTTGTTGACGCGGTGAAATTGTTAACTACAATTTTGAGCCTAAGTTAGTTACACAAGCGTAAGGCCTCGGCCACGATACGAGCGGTGAGCGGTGAGCGGTGGGCGGCGGGCGGCAGTAGCAGGTGCAAGCGGCACACAAAAATTATCTAACTGATGGAGTTTCCTTGTTAAACACGGTTGGGTGGCTACGATACAAGCGGCGGATGTGCGTTGACCTAACTCTCGCTCCAGAGTGCCGCTCATGATCAAATCAGTTAGATAATTTTTCGACTGCCGCCCGACGCTCATGGGTTTCTTTACTTTCAACAAACATATGACATTGGTTAAAAAGGCAAAATTAAGTATTTTGATACGTATACGTTCATGGCATACTAACGACCACTTATATACAAAATTTCAAGAAAATCCGACGGTAAACAAAAAAGTTGCTAATTTTTGCGAGTATACTTTCGGAATTTGGTATTCGGTTCAAGGATTTATTTATTCTTTAAACACCATGAATTATGGAATAAACAACACCAATGGATTAAAACTTTCTGTTATGGGACTTCTTACCATTGTTATTTTCACAGGAAGCATAATATTTTAAAATTACTCCTTCCCCGGGTTACACCTGAATTTATGTTAAAATCCAAATTTCAAGAAAATCCGACTGTAAACAAAAAAGATTCTAAATTGTGTGGTTATAATTTTGAATTTGGCATTCTGTTCAAGAGTTTATTTGTTTTTTAAACCTCATAAAGGATTTAAACTTTCTGTTGTGGGACTGTTTAACATTGTTATTTTCACAGGAAGTATAATTATATTTTTAAATATTCTCTACCCGTATTACACCTGAATTTCTGGACAAAAAGTCTACGGTTAAAGATATAGTAGTCCTACATTGTGATTTTGAACAAGTGATGCCGTAAACTGACTGAATGACTGTCAGAAGATCTTAAGTGAAGGGATAACATGATCCAGTCTCGTAAATTATTGTTTGTTATCGATGGAAGAGATAAAGAGATGAGGGTGTTTGCTATCTCACTCACCTCGTCTGTTCATTTGTTCGGCTACGTACAAACCATCTATGTATAAACACACTGGATCGCTGGCTGCGTGTATTGAATACGGTCCGGCTGGCCTAGCCGCTTCCCCCACCACTGGAGGGACAGCAACAACACGTGAAGCATTCAAAGTTAATGCAACGCTCACAAATGTTTTAATTTATTTTGCTCAGCTTCAACAACGGCACCAAACATTATTTATAAAATAATCATTTTAATTTCTAAACAATATTTAATTGTTATACAGTATGTAACACTTATTTTTATGGTAAACTAGTGGATCCAGCAATGCTTCGCTATTGCTTGATTTAATTTAAAAGTTAGTAAAGTTATTCCATTGACTTAAGTGATCGAATTGCAAAATGATTTTTATGCCACAAGAATATACTACACAAATTTAGATCTATAGTTTGTAAACCTTTATCGATAATACAGTAAACCTTTTGTTTGTTTTTACCTAATCTAAAAAAAC